>QVRM01002825.1:0-94701 GCA_003439945.1 Dermanyssus gallinae
TATCGCTGCAGTCGCACAGTCGTGGCGGCCCTGTCGAGCCCTTTGCCAGCGAGTCTTTTACTCCTGTTCAAGTTCCGTTCATTCCTTCCTTCTGCCACTTTTACGGCGCCTACCGCAAACAGCTTATCATCCGTAATAGGCAGAACCCGTTTCTGTCTATGTGCACGAGGTTCCCACTGTAAGGGGACACTCGAATGTCGCCGATGCCACTTCCTCTGCCGGTCGGCTGAAAATGCTTTGACAGTGTCTGTCAACGCCCTCTGTTCCTTCTAATCCAACTAATTCGAGATAAAGTCGGAGGCCTTTGTTGTTGTCACGCGGAAACAACATCCGGCTCCTACTTCTCTGTACAGCAAAAACCAGACTCAGCTTTGTTAATTCAATTTCGTCACGCGTGTGCCCCGAAGCACAATCCCGTTCAGATTTGTCGGTCAGGAATGTATTTTTTTAACCGGTTCCATTGGCGGGTAAAGACTATGTATAGTGTTTATACCATGTTGCCTGTGACTCTCATTAGTTAGCACTACAAGCGTGACGCCAAGGCTAATTTTTTATAAAACGTGCTTTAGGCAACTCCGGGTGACACTTCCAATTTTTGGAACTTCATTAATGATTCGTGTGGCAGAGCCAGAAAGTCGGTGGAACTTCCCACTACTCTGGAAGCCAGTTCAGGGCTTGCGACTGACCCAACGGATATAGTGACGGAGCAAATCACCATTTTGCCAGTAAGTACGCCGGAGGTACAGAGACGTTTAGAATCTACGAAGGCTTCCTGGGGCTGCAGGAATCCAGGCCGATTGCTAAAGCTGTCCTCCGTCACTCTTTCTCGTCCATTGGAGCATACTATAAACCGTTCTCTGACTACTGGTGTTGTTCCCCGCTAGACTAAGGTGTCCACAAATTATTCCCTTATTTAAAAATAAGGGCGGTCGCAAAAATCCGAATAATTACCGACCAATTCAGTGGATTACCTCTCAAAGCTATTTGAAAAAGTATTTAAGTCCAGGTGCGAGGGGCACCTTAGTTCGATTGGTTTCTTTTCAAGGAATCAGTTTGGATTTCGTAAGGCACGCTCAACGGAGCTTGCCCTCGCTCATCTATATCAGGAGGTCGCAAAGTCTTTCCAGGACAACCAACTTTGCCTTGGCGTCATTTTGGATGTTTCTGCCGTCTTTAACTGTGTAAATCATTCGTTGTTCTTACATATGCTCGAAAAACTTGGTTGTGATAGCACTGCTGTGTCTTGGTTTAGGCCATACCCAGCGGAGAGGCAGCAGGCGGTAAAGGTAGGTTGTTTTGAATCGCCCTTAGAAGAACGAAACATCCGGACGCCGCAAAGGTCAATCTTAGGACCGTTTATGTTTATCCTTTTGATCAACTTCATTATTGAAGAGATCGCGTCAGAAGGGTCCTGTACGCCCATCGTCTATGCTGATAATACGACCTTACTTTTTTGTATTCAACCATCTGCGATACAGGCTGACGTACAGAAGGCTATGCAAGTAGTAGAGTATGCTGTTCTTGGGTTTGAAAAATTCGGTCTGGTGATAAGTGCAACCAAAACTGGACTCATGTTGTTTCACTCTGCCAAAAGGGCCACGCAGGTTCAATGCTGAAGCTCAATGGAACGGAAGTGACACTTTCCTCTACTATCAAATGTCTGGGCTCAACTCTACATGAGACGCTTAGATGGCATGATCACTTAGACGTTATTACGCCTAAATGCTATGCAGTCATTTCATCTATTCGTCGTCTATGAGAACTAGGAGTGCCTGTCGAGGCTCTTCTTTTGGTGTATAAAATGCTATTAGTGCCAATTTATTGTTATGGTATTTCAATTTGGGGATTTCATAATCAAGGTGTAACTCATAGGGCCGAAGTCATTCAGAATGGTGCCCTCAGGGTAGTATTTAACCTGCGCCGCAACGATTCGGTTCGCAAGTGTTTTCAAGACTTTAAGCTTTTACCACTTAGGGATATTTACACAACGGTAAAAATTGCCATGCTTGCATTTAAGGTGTATAGAAGAATTATTCCGGATGATGCTGCTTTTCCTATAAGAGCTGCTGTTAGACGCACAACTCGACGTGCAACGGAATTTGTGAGGCCATTAGCTCTAGAGCAGCCCACTCGTCATGCTCTCGCATGCACCCTGCCGGCTATCTGGACCGAACTTCCCAAAGAAATTCGTGTACTTACTTCAGTCAGATTATTTTAACGTGAGGTGAAAATATGGGTAACGAGTAAAAACTCTAGTCAAAACTAGTTACCCGTCATTAGGTTGAAGAAAGCGTGTCATGTATGTAACGGGAGAAGTTTTTAGCACCTTCAATTGCTAGTTTCTTATGGAGTGAGACATGTTAAATTATGAAATCGACAAAGTTGGTGTAAATACATATTTTAAATCGTTTTATATACGAGAATTTAAGCATTGTGAAATTGCGGTTCCGTGAATAAACCTAAAAAATTAATTAATAATTAGATTTGTCTCTACACTATGCAGAGTCATAGCCTACACGTGGCCTACAAGTTCATTGAGGACATAAAGCTTGACAGAATATATAGTATTATATATAATTACGGACAGAAATCCTATTTAGCTAAGAAACCTAAGAAAGAATGATTATTAGTAATTGTTATAGATTGTCACAGATCGATTAGACGTCATAGATAAAAGCCCTTCGTCATAAAGCTGGCGTAACAGTTTGTCGAAATTGCCCTTTAGTGAGTCCGTTTTATATCATATTTCTGACAATATTATTATGGTTGCCATTGAAATTCGAAGTTAGAGCTAGATTAATGCTAACATTGGTCCTATCATAACAAGACGTGTAGTCGCGTGTGCACTCACTATGTGGATAAGAGGGGCCAGAGAGTCCCGCTCGGTTTGCAACTGACGTCTCTTCCAAGGCGCTCTTATTTAGGAGCACGAATATGGTCAAAACCACAATACACACATACATTGACGTAAGCATACGTATTGTATAGAATAATTACTGTTATTGGCAAAGACACTCTTCTTCGTGCAGAAGGCTTATAAACTAGTAGACCCCGATCCGACGAGGCGTGGATTTCCTCCTCAGAGCTACGCCATCCTGTTCTGTCTTTTTTGTCGACATTAAATGTCCGTTACCTTGGCATCTTAGGTTTGCGTTGGGTAATATAGCTTTAGTGAATGGCGTTTTGACGCTGTATACTTTCACAAAGTGCACATCGTTTAGAAAATTCGACTTCTCAGGTCCAATTTTCTAAACGATGTGCACCATGAAACTGTCGGTTACAGAACTCCCACTGCAAGCACCACTGCGTTTAAATCGTAATACTAAAATATAATATTAAATCAATAATAATACTTATTAATTCGGCTGCAGCACTGTTAGGTCATCTATGTAGAGTTAAGGACAAAACTAAGCGTAATATTATTTTCTTTTTGGCGAGAAGATGTATTTACGTAGGACAAATGCCACAGTTGAAGTCATATGTGTGTCTATTTTTTATTCTCTCGAGCCACGTCACTGTACAAAAATTGGAAAACAAAGTGACATAGTGAGCAGATATGAGTGTACATACAAGTGGAAACAGAAAACTATATATATGCAAAGCGTGGGATATACCGCTAATTCTTGCAACAGATACGAATAGTAAAATAACAAGTACTTTAAGTTCTAAAATAAAGCTTATAACGTGATTTGTGTCAGGCAAAGAGAACTTAACGACCCTACTTTTCCTGGCAGCTTATAGAAGTATGCGTGAAGAGCCGGATTAGTAAATAGTGAAGTTCAAGGGAGAGAGATGTTTAGTGCGTACAGGTATTGACGTTGGCAACTTTGGAAAGTGGAGGCGTGGTTTGGGGTCTAGTGCGCTATATTCCCAGACCACGCGGGGGGGGGGGGGCGTGGTCATTTACCGGCGTATCACGGGTTTGACCCCTTGTTAATTGATTTTTGGGAACGATGCTCATTAAAAGTGAACGATAAATCAACGCTAAAATTCAACGGGCATACTGCCATAAGGACCGCAGGAAAAAACCCAGATATCCCAACATGTCCAGCCCTTGTGCATTGAAAATATGCCTTACTGCGTTATCAAGCCCATAGAGAACGGAGAATAGTCTAAAATTAAAAAAATACTTCCTTAAAAATAATTTTAATTCTAGGTCTCGACATAGAAAGTGTCGAAGTAATAACACAAATTTTATAATAATATAGTAAAAAAATGAAAATAATAAATTTAATCCTTGAACCTAAGAGTATGCACAGAGAATTGACAGCACTCGGACTAAGTTTGCTTGTGAGTCTCACAAATGTCGCTGCCGGCGCATGTGCATCATATATTCCCAGAGCTTTCCATATTAAAACAGAAAAAAAAATCAGGTGTTGTCTGTTTTTGGACAGGTATGCACCCGTTGACGACGGTGTGCAACTGCATTTTATCCTTCTTCACCACAAAAAAACGTCACCACAAGGATACAACTATCTCAATACACCTTTTGTGTTGTACAGGTAAGTTGCCGTTACTTGAGACTTGTTTGAGGAACGCTACCGTTGTCTACTTTCACTGCAACTAGTTTTGCTAAATGCAGAAGGAACCGTGGCACCATACATTTATAAAAGACGAGCAGATAAGTAGGCGTAAAAAAGAAGCATGATATGTTTCTCTTCTGCGCATATTCAGACACCTTTTAACCAAAGAACAATAGTCATTATAATGACATTGTTTAAAATAGTTAATTAATTAGTTCATACTTACGTGTACGTTCATATGACGTAGAATGATACCCAACTGTAACTAGAACTGCATTAAAAAAACGGGTGGATTAAAAATAAATAAAGAAAGAAATAAGAACATTAGTAACATTAGCCAGTTACATTTGTAGGGCGTGGCTACCTGCGCATGATAGAGAAAAATAGCAGGTACGTGTGTCTTCCGTTCAGTTGACGCAATACGGGTTAGGACATCATGGCGTTCCCATTGCAAATTTTAAGGATTGAGAGGCAGCGAGGTGTTATTACATTTCAAACCCCGGAAGATATTCAGCCGGCCAATATTTATCGCAGGATAAGGCCGAATACGAAGGAGACTGTGTTTGTCACGGCTGAACTCATCGACAAGGTGAACGACCTAATGAGAAGTGATCGGCTTGTCCTAATGCGAGTGTTGGCAGTGTGGCGGGGTCCAGTTTTGAAACAGTAGAGACAATTTTGCACAACAACTTGGGTTACCAAAAAGTGTTTACGCAGTGGGTTCTGAAGAAGCTCAGCAAAATGCAAAAGGGTGTATGGGGGGGGGGGGGCACTGCAACACATGTTCGGGGTATATTGAAGACTCCGCTTTTTTGGAGTTGCGGATCGTCATTGATGACGAGAGTTGGTGCCATCCTTCTGAGCCAAAGACGAAGTGGAACAGCATGCAATTGAAGCATTGTCGTTGTCACCATTTCCTAAAAAAATCCAAGCTGGCCGATACAAATCAGATTCCTCTGACACTGAAAAACCGTTCTACCAAGAGTTTGGGGAAATTGATTGAGGCGCTCAGAAAACAAGTGATTCGGCTTCACGTAATGCGTGTCCAGGATCACAAAAAAGTACCTGCCAAGTTCAAGTAAGCAAGCAGCTTGAGCATTCACTCTACAGCGGACGGACATGTCGGCCTGCGACTTACGCCAGTTTGGTCGGCTAAAGCATCTTAGTAGAAGGCGCTCCAACTTGGACGATGGACTAAGGGAAACAGTGGAAGGACTGACTCTCTGCATAGCTGCAGAAACTCTAGGAACAGAAAATCGATCAGGTCGTAAAACAGTAGGATAGTTGTGCTCAGGCCTCTAGTACTTACTTTTGAAGAAAACCTTAAACTGTACCCACAGTGCCGTTTCTGACTTTTTAATTTGAACACTATATATATATATATATATATATATATATATATATATATATATATATATATATATATATATATATATATGTATATATATACATTTATATACTGTTCGTATATCACTTATGCGTCAGCATTTCGCCAGCGACTTTACTCACGGCGCTGTGTTGACCTCTTGGATCAAAACTGAAATACTCTGCCGTACCTTCTACTTTCCGTGGTGTTTTTTTCTCCGTGATAAGGTCTCAAGGCTCTATCTTCTTCAAAGCAAACGACATTTCTTCTTCTCAGCTTTTTCTGTATATATATATATATATATATATAATTGTATGGTATCGTTCTATTTTATTTTAAAACAATCATTATTATATTTGGATATACAATTTAAGTCATGTGACCTCAAGTTACCAACGCCGGATGGTACTAAACGGTTAGCGTTACGTCTATGGACAGCATCTAGGGCAAAAAGGATTAATATTTGGCGTTACCTGTATAGATTGTAAACCTTTCGCGGCAATTATGTTGTTAGCAGACCTACTTACCCAGCGCGTTCACCGCAAAGGATACAAATTATGAGGCAAACGCTAGTGACAAATGACAGAACGGTAATGCTATAATTTTTCTCTTTACTTGAGGTGTAGTAGTCAGCGACACAACTCAATCCAGCTTGCGAAAAAAAGTTTTTGAACATCATGGTTACGGTTTTTCCGAATTGGCTCAAATTGCAGGACTGCAGCTACTGCGGTATTAGCTACTAAACTATCGTCAACACTAAGTTTCACATGGCATGCAACAAGTGAGTAATTATTGCTCAAATACGACACCCTGAAGATTGTGTGATTCAAAATAATTTTATTAGTATCTATGTGTCCGCCTGCTCCGGGCTCTCGAGCGGATTGCGTGAAAAGAGAAGCAGAGGTGGGCCAAAGGTGGGTTAGAATCGCATTGGGGAGTAAAACTGATAGACAGACAAGCCAAATCTGTAGGAATACAGCTTTTGCCGGTTATAATGCCGGCTCGTCGTCCACGTATGATACCAGTCCACTACAGTGGAGCTCCTGGAAGCAACCCGCCGTCCTCCCCGACTCTATGCGTGCGTAAAACAATGCCGAGCTTCGTAGGCTCGGAACTCTGGGAGCACACTTGATCATTACACAGTCGGTCGTTGCGTGCAGTTTAGATCGTCAGTACAGCAGCTTTCCATAGCAGATATATATATATATATATATACCTGGCTTTCTCTCCCACAGACGGTTTCAGCTCGGGGAACCTGCCGGGGGTGATTGCCGATGACCAAGCGATGAACACTCGGCGACGACGTGACAGAGAACACCAGTCTCCCGGCTCTTTGCTCGTCACGCGAGCCTCCTTTGGCGAGAAAAAATTGCCAAGTCCGTTGTATCGTACATGCCTTCTCATCGCTTCTTGCTCCGCAGAGAGAATGACGACGTCTCCCAAGGTAGTGTTGGGACGAGGCCATCCAATAATCGGCGCACATGGTAGTGTTGCCGCGCTGACTCGCTGGTTCTGGTATGCGCTGCAAAAATGGCAGGCAAAAGACAATTGCTACCGCTACAGGTTTCTCCTGTAGAAAACAAAGCTTTTATTCGGTACACAAACTACCCAACTGCTTGTACCACTGCTACTACTAGATATCGGGTTGATTTGTAGCTGATGCTGCTGTCCTGCTAGATCGTGTTGTGTTTTGTTAGGCATCTCACACATGTTAATGCTTGTCATAAGTGGTCAGCTTTCAAAATACGGTGCACCACAGGAAAGAAAGCGTTTTCTTCCTACTGCACAAAAGCAAGGTGCAGCATGCGAGACCCAGCATGTTGTTTGATGAGAACAGACACTAGCTTGGCTGGATAACTCTGTGAGTGACCCGAGCTTCGCAAAGATTAGTTACGTCGAAGCCGCAGTGCCTGCTTTCCAGCGTAAAGGCTTGGATATTCGGAAATAAGGTGGTGGCGTCAAGCTCCGCCTATCGTATACATCCTATCCGATGTCCGAAGATAGTCCGAGCCCATCCGGATGGGCTCGGCCTGTTCCTCGATGACTGCACGTTACGGCCATTGCACGCTGCCTTTGAAGCGGTGGGCGCTCTAAAGAATATTCCAGGGCGCATGAGCACCGACGACGCAGGAGTCATGCGCGCAGAATCATCGCACAGCGCCCGTCCGCCGTGAACAAATGCTTTCAGACAAATTGAAGTCGCGCGCGGCACGATACGACACGAAACAATGGAGACGTTGCTGCCGGCTGATGTCTAAGTACTTGAGAAACGGCTTAAGAACAACGACGGCTGGAGGCTGTCCGGTGAAAGGTAGGAAGGGGGGGGGGGCGGTGGGTTGGGGGGCTCGAAAGCGAGGTGAGGAGCTCGAAAGCGTTTTACGGCAAACTCCTGGGAGTTGGCGAGCTATATCGGGACCTGATGGAAAAGACCAAACGAATGAAGGAGCAATGCATCCGCATGCATTGCATTGCCCTTTTTCGGTCTGTCGTTGGTCGTCGACGGTCCGGGGGGTGGAAGGGGGTGCAACGAATACGAAAGTGTTCCCTCCCTTCAAAGGCCCTAAATCTCATATTCCTCGTCGTCGTCGTCGTTGTCGTAAGCGGATTGCCAGATGCGGATGCGAATAGACTTCTCCGCGCCCCCCAGAACAAACATCGCCCTCACGATACTCGTTCACGGTGTACTTTACGGGCCGCTCGCGCCCCTCGTGCGCCCGGGGACTCGAACGAACATGCTCATCAAATTCATCCACATCGCGTAGCGTCGCCTCATCGACTAGCCTTCGCGTATCATCATCAATCCCCGCCCACCCCCCTCGATCGTCATCATTTAGCCGTCGGCCGAAGCACAAACTTCAAATTAAATCATCTTTGCGCCCAAATAGGCCCCGAGCTTTTGTTGATCTTCCGTTTTCTCGTCCAAAGTCGTCACTTATCATACTCCAAATGTCACCGGTTACAATTGTCGCCCGTGTATAGGCCAATGGCACTAGGATGCCGCGAAGCCTCGTGTTTCCGATTTCATGGGTGACTGCGTCAGCCCAATAGTGTTTGTTAGATTGCGGATTGCGCTCTAAAGTCGTTTAGGGTAGCCAACATGGTTCAAAGAAAATCGCAAAGCTTAACGCCCTTAGTTGCGAACGGCCTAGAAGACGACTCAAAATACCTTAGAGGGTGCACAAAGCAGAAGCTAAGCGATCAGCGAGCAATATTTTCTGAGGATCGGGGTCACATAACGAGAGAAACTAAGCACACGTGAAAGTAAAACAACATAGAAAAGAAGAGCTTTTAATTCTAATCAAACTTTTATTTGCCCTAAGGGCGCTTTTTTAGTGAAACGTATGCAACCCCCCCCCCGCTTTCATATACCACTCATCTATATCTAACTACTTGCACACGCTGCCAGGAGACAATTGTCGCTCCACTTACATTCCTAATAAAAAAAAACTGACTACTTGCACAAACAAGAGTTCAAAATGTTCATTTTACCTAGCTTACCTACACGGCCCAACAAAACATCTAAATTCAGCAATCTATCGCTGTATATATGGCAAACGATACTTTGGGGCCTGTCAGTCTGTTCTAGAATAAAATATGGAAATTAAGCTTCTTAAGGTAGGCCCTTTTATGTATATAATCTTTGCTCAGGACTTGGGAGTACGTCTTCGCAACCTGAACATAACATACAAAATGTATGCAGACGATTTAAAAATATATGCCCAAATTAGAGGAAACGAGGATTGTCTGAATATTCAAGCAGCCATTAATAGTATTGCCATCTGGTGTGACCTAAATTATATGGTAATTTCAGTTCCAAAGTGCGCGGTCCTGAAGACAGCTCATCTTATACTAAGAGTATTCTCATCGCAAGATGCCTCCAAATACCTGCATCTTTATGAAGTCCTAGTAGTGCCAAAATGATCATACTGTGCTCACGAGTGGACGCCTTTTTACGACAAGAATATATGTTTGCTGCAGCGTATTCAAGACAAGTTTTTAAAGAGAGCCTCAAGAAGGTCCAACATGACGCGCGACAGAGTCGTACTCCCAAGTGTCGCGGAGTCCCAGCGTCGTGTTGACTACCGCGTTTTTAAATATCTTATACGCAATGATCAGGTTAATAAGTTCTACCACGTGCGATCAAACAGCCTACGGAGTCGCGGTTCCATTC
Organism: Dermanyssus gallinae; assembly: GCA_003439945.1. Taxonomy (NCBI): domain Eukaryota; kingdom Metazoa; phylum Arthropoda; class Arachnida; order Mesostigmata; family Dermanyssidae; genus Dermanyssus; species Dermanyssus gallinae. The sequence continues at coordinate 10,061 of QVRM01002825.1, forward strand.
AACCGCCCGAGATAGCCAATGTGGCAGTCGTTAACCACTCATTTGTTTGGCGAACAGCTCGCCTAGCCCGCGAATGCGAGCAATTCATTTCCCTTGTTCGACCCCTTTTTTAAATAATGAAGACATTGGTATTGTATTGTATTAAGGTACTAATAAAAAACTAAGCATCTTAAGGTAATAATACTAGTCCTAGCTAGTCTAGCTTATCAGCCAAACGCGCTATTGGACTTACTCTCTATTATAGCAAATCGTTTGCAAGCAGTGCTCAATTCTAGTCTAACTAAAGACAAACTACCAGAAAGCAAACCTAGTCGCAAGCTACAATGGCAACTATGCAAGATTACCGGCGAATTAGACACCAACTGGTCGCAAGTTCAAGCCCGGCGCAACAGATACGCATTCCGAATTTGGAGTTTCTAAAACTGACCGTTGTGGGTTGATTTGATGAAAACTTGTTCAGCATTCCGGCAAGAAATCGTATTTTGTTTGTTTGCAATTCCATTGGAACCAGCAATTCTATCTGCAAAGCGGTATCATCTAAATACTGTTCGTTGCCCGTTTTCTCTCTGATAAATTGTCGATCTGCAACTTGTGTAAGAAAAGTTACGAAAGAAAATCAGCGACAGCGTTTCGTGAACGCCCGTTCATCTTCTAGGCACACGCTGTCAGTCCAATAGTACTTTCAACGCCAAAGAGGGTTGTTTATGATACCGTCGAGCAGACGCTGAAGCTATTATTACAATACAATACAATAAAATCGATATATCTTTCACTACAATGTTTACATACACATTCGTTAGGTCGAAAACATTTCACTTAAGGCAGAGATTCTCATCGTACAGGTACTTCCGGTTCTGCATTTTCCTGTGTTGTTTTTATGCTTCGAGCAAACAGGCCATCGAACTAATAATTGCGGTGTTCTAGGCGTTTTCTAATAGCGTGGGTTCGTTGCGCATATGTAGCACCAATGTAGATAGCTCGTCGTTTGACGACCCGTTTGACGGACCCGGCTCTTTTAAAAAATAGTCTTTTTTTGTCAATGTTTCTGAGACTATCCAGTTGTGGGAGTAGATATATCGTATATCCCAATACCCTGCTTAAGGAATAAAAATACTTTTCGGGCTGACCCTCAGCCAAGATTTGACGTCTTGTTGTTGTTGTAGCCATTGTTATTGTTGGTGTTGGTATTGTTGCTCGGATTGTCGTGGTGGAAGATGGTGCTGGGGCCATCTGTTGGTGTTGCTGCTATTGATGTACTTCTCGTCAATATTGCTGCTACTGTTGTTTGTGTTGTTGTGCGTCTACTTCTTATTCTTGTTCTTTTTCTGCTTGGTTTTCTTCCGTATTTTTCCTTTGTCATTCGTGTCGCTGTTATTGTGTTCCGTTTTGCTGATAGTGTTGTCCATGTTGTTGTTATTGTTGGCGTTGGCGTTCGCGTTGTTGTTAATGTTGGCGTTGTTGTTAATGTTGTTGTTGTTGTTGTTGGTGTTGTCGTTGCTTCTGTTTGTGTTGTCATTGCTTCTGTTATGCCTACGTTTGTTGTAGGTTCTGCTATTTCTGTTGCTCCGCCTACTGGTATTCTAGCTGGTGTTGTTGTTGCAGTCGTTATTGCTGCTGCTAATGCTGCTGTGATTTCTACATTTGCTATAGGTTCTGCTGTTTCTGTTATTGATACTGTAGCTGGTGGTCTCGCTGCAGCCATCGCGTTTGCTGTTTGCTTGTTGTGTTTTGTATCGTAGCTGTTATCGTTAGGGCGTGTTCTTTTCTGGCCACACAGGCGGCCGTCTCCATCGCAAGGATCCGCGAACATCATTACAAATGGCTTTTTTGTCGTCAAATTACGACGGTAGGAATTCGTAGCCGCAATAGGAGCGCGTGTCCGTTGCTCTAAATCGTCCATTGCCGAGGCTGTTACGAAAATAATCACACAGGTGGCGAACACCAGAATAAGAGAGGACACCGCTGCGAGCCATATCACTTTGCACGTATGTGTAAATCCAGGACGACGATCAATATCCTGCAGGATGCCCGTTGACTTCCCCTTGTCTTGACCAAACACCCATGAATGTTTGCGTTCCGTCAGCAGGCTGGAATCTAGCATGAATTTATCTCTGTTAGCTTGAAGCATTGAAACAATGACCAAATTACCACCCATAGCGCAGAATGCATTTGAATTGAATTGAATTGAAACATATTGGTGGTAGTAGTAGTAGTAGTATAGTACGTAATGGCGTTAACGTATTATAACAGTATTTGTATATACACAACAAAATTGTGACATTGAGGCCATGCGTGCGAATAAACATTCGTATGTGTGTAAGTGTCGTGAAAAAAAAAGCACAAGTAGTGGAGTGATGCAGTAGCTGATGTGGAACGCAACAACACTTGAAAGAACTTTGCAACAAAATAGAGAATATGTATGGGTTTTGTGTATATTCTCTTTAGCTATTCTTCAGCGTTAAGGAAAAGCGGCTGCTGCTAACGTACCTGTATATGCAAACGCAGAAGATCAAGTGGCGTAGTGGCTAGTGTCAATCCGCACAGCAAGTGCAAGGAGTATGTTTTTTCAGCATATAAACAATATGTCCATAGGCACGCGCAATAACAATTTTGCTAAACATGCGGATAGCCTAGTGTTTTGCTGTTTAGGTCTATTCCTTTCGACGACGATATCTTCGGAGATTCATAAAACGTTAAAAAACGGGTATAAGTTTGTAAGTATGTGCCATGGTGACTATTTCGTTGCTAGAGATCTAGGGTTTCATTACCTTTGGTAGGGAATAGTCATGCATTTTTTTTGTGGTCTCTATTAACCTATCGTGTTCCTTTGTTCCAGTACGCTATAACTGTTGATCATTGCCTAAAAAGCAAACAAGCCATCATAATGCGTCTTCGAATTCAAACCTCTCGACACCTCGCAAGGACAGGAAACGGAACAAGGACGGCCTTACCCCTGTCACTTAACCTGAGGTGTACCTTCAATGCACCGAGGGCCAGACATTTTAAGATATCTAGCGTTTTTTCAACAGTCCTTGTGGCAGCATGGCCGCTGACTCTCAGCAGCGGTATGGTTTACTATCTTTTCGTAATGAGCATCGCTCAAACAAAATTCGACCAACAACAGGAATCGAGCCGGGCGATCCTTGTTAGCTGAAGTTATGTGGTCGATTGAATGATCGACTGATCGTTCACTTAGCTAAATGTGATTGTGTAGCATTGATTGACCGACGTCATTGACCCTAGTTAGCTGATAATAAGGTCATATAGGGCTCCTCCTGCCGAGGAATGCATAGCTACGTAGGCAAGTAGAAAGAGAGAAAGACGAAAGAGAAGAAGAAGATGGGAGCGAGAGAGAGAGAGAGGGAATTACAATCAAAACGAACGCTAATTTGACGGAACAAAATAAGTATTGTGCAGCAACGCATGTCGCTGTGTCCGCATACCCACGAAGCTATTAGCTTGACTCTTCAGGTCGGAGGCGATGGTGCTGTCGTTGTAGTCGCACCGTGACAGGAGCTTATCGGGCGTATGTTGCTTGGTCCGCAGCGCAGTGGGTTGTTCGACGCGCGACGCCTCTTTGCTGGACTTCGAATGAGAGCCGAGGTGTGATGACGCTGACATCGGAATCGGTAGTGGGCGCACGCGGCGGTGGCGACGGCGGAGGCGGAGGCAGCGGCAGCAGCAGCGTCGGCGCCGGCGATGTCACACGAGACGAACGTGGGGTCCACGAGGCGGTCCACGAGGGACTGACAACCACAAGGCCGGAAAGGCCAGCGTTCGAAGGCCCGCCTGCCTGGCGCGACTGGCGCTCGCTAACGTTGTTCGTTCGACGTGCTTTGCGATACGACCTGCCTTGCGATACGACCTGCCTTGCCCGGCCCGGCCCAAGGAACCAACCAACCACCTCATCAGAGTTTACCGTCTACAGTCTCCAGTCGCTACTGGCTGGCGGCTCTCAATGGCTGCGCCTGCTGCGGCGCTGGATTCAAACACGCACTGCCGCCGCTTCGTTGTTGATATGCGACCGTGTGCCGTCGTTGCTAGTGCAGCTGTGAATGCACAGAGCCAATGGAAATAGCAGAAAGATAATAGATCACTTTGTATGTGTGTGTTCGTGAGTGTGGGTGTGTGCGTGTGCGAGGGTGTGGCCTTATGGCTGTGTAGGCTGACCAAAAACAGCTGGAATCTCCGATCGATGTCCGATTTATCTCGCCCTCGACCCTGCGCCAAAATCGAACGTGACTGCTCCCCCCTGCTTTGACCAACTCTCCCGCCTCGGGGTTGTACCCACTGTCGTAGGGGTAGAGCCGCAGTAATGTTGCCGCTTGCCGGCGATCTCTGTTGCTCTTGTAGTTGATTTGATGTCACGCCGCAGGCTCGTTGTCTGGCATCTCCAGATTTTCCCGTTCCGTTAGTATCTGGCCGAATGTCAACTGCCGAAGACCGGAGATCTCTGCCATGTCCCCTTGCAAGAGCTCCCTACTGAACTTCCTGTTGTTAAGGAATTGGGAATCGGATATAAAGACTTCAAAAACCTTAGGGAATCTCGTATCCTACATCTCTTACACTTGCGTATCGCTGCAGTCGCACAGTCGTGGCGGGCCCTGTCGAGCCCTTTGCCAGCGAGTCTTTTACTCCTGTTCAAGTTCCGTTCATTCCTTCCTTCTGCCACTTTTACGGCGCCTACCGCAAACAGCTTATCATCCGTAATAGGCAGACCCGTTTCTGTCTATGTGCACGAGGTTCCCACTGTAAGGGACACTCGAATGTCGCCGATGCCACTTCCTCTGCCGGTCGGCTGAAAATGCTTTGACAGTGTCTGTCAAAGCCCTCTGTTCCTTCTAATCCAACTAAATAGAGATGAAAGTCGGAGGCCTTTGTTGTGTCACGCGGAAACAACATCCGGCTCCTACTTCTCTGTACCGCAAAAACCAGACTCAGCTTTGTTAATTCAATTTCTTCGTGCGTGTGCCCCAAAGCACAATCCCGTTCAGATTTTTCGGTCAGAAATGTATTTTTTTAACTGGTTCCATTGCCAGGTAAAGACTATTGTACAGTGTTTATACCATGTTGCCTTGTGACTCTCATTAGTTTTAGCACTTCAAGCGTGAACTTCGTAACGCCAAGGCAAATTTTTATAAGACGTGCTTTAGGCAACTCCAGGGTGGCACTTTCAATTTTTGGAACTTTATTAATGGTTCGTGTGGCAGAGCCAGAAAGTCGATGGAACTTCCCACTACTCTGGAAGCCAGTTCTGGGCTTGCGACTGACCCAACGGATATAGTAACGGAGCTAAATCACCATTTTGCCAGTAAGTACGCCGGAGGTACAGAGACGTTTAGAATCTACGAAGGCTTCCTGGGGCTGCAGGAATCCCAGGCCGATTGCTAAAGCTGTCCTCCGTCACTCTTTCTCGTCCATTGGCGCATATTATAAACCGTTCCCTGACTACTGGAGTTGTTCCCGCTAGACTAAAGGTGTCCACAATTATTCCCTTATTTTTATTCTTTCACATTAAACGACTTTTTATGTTAGCACTTTGGAGTGAACAATTGTCTCCGCGTTAACGTGTGGTTACGGGTTATCTAACCCGGGATTAGCCCAGTTCAACAATGTGCCCCGAACAGATGCTGCGTTTCCTCGTTGGATGTCAAGCGACAGTCTCTGACGCAAAAATTCCGATGCTCTTGAGTCTCCCGTGGAGAGGTTAAGGCTTCTACCCACGCGCTGAATCAACTTCAATGTAAGCGGGCCTGGTCCTCCCATTGTTTCAAAGGCCAACGGATAAAATTGGTGCGGATAACTAACGCCTGAGTATTTTCTACGTTTGTTAGCCTCTGCTAACCTAGACGCATGACCTGCCTGGTCCGCACCTGCACCGACCATCGAAGGGGCTAATGAGTCGGTTACAGTTGCGTCCCAAACAAGCATGCGACCACGCTCAAAGGGGGTTAGAGTAAGACCGTCAGGCCTTTTCCCGTCATCTCTGGATAGACCCGGAGGTTCTAGTACGCACGGAAAGCCAGCAGATCTTAGTGCTCGACTGAAAGTGTCATTTAATGCCGAGTGGCGTGCTCTTCGGCCTGCACTTAAGGCGCATGATAAGCCATGATGCGCCAAAGCGTCTACAAGGTAGCCACAACGACATCGGTGAGGGACAACTAGGTCGACACCAAGACGCAATCCTGTACTGATGCGCGTCGTCTCATCATCCAAAAGCGTCCCTATTCGTGGACAGGGTAGGGCATGTAACCAGGCTCCAGCCCCTTGACTACTAACGGCTCGAAGCCTGGCTTTGTCAGCCACGGTGGGGGCTCTATCGATCAGGCTTGTTAATCGCTTTTTTTGCAGAGGGTCTGTCCAACTGCTCTGTTTAGTTCTTTCATCGGGAGGGGAGTCAAACAAAGACAACAATCTATCGGTTAGCTTTTGTAGCTCAGCGTTATAAGCTTCCCATCCATCCTTATCCAATAAAGCCCTAACCCTCTCCGAAGCCTGAGTCAATGATGACACGATCGCGGGTCCAGCCATCATAACCACGTCCGGCATACCTAAGCCGCCTAGAGAGATCGGAAGCATTACCTGATTCCTTGCCACAGCGGTAAGCTGAAGATTTAGTATCTCCTCTAAAATATCTAGGCTAAGATCATTAAAAGGCTGTAAAAGTTCAGGCGACGAGGATAAATTGCAACCTCTAACTAGGTGTGTTAACTTCGTGGCTGAAAAGCAAGATCTAAGAAGAAACATACCGCAGTGGGCCCCCAATTGGGATAGCCTGCCTGTGGCGAAGTTCAGTTTGTCTTTCCGGGCGGCTAGTGCTTTTGGTACCCCATCCGGCAGCAAGGGCACACCTAACAGCTCCAGGTCAGCCTTGTCAACAACGCGGCATCCAGGGAGTAGGCTAAGGAGGTCCGTTAAATCTAATGGTTCGATTCCGTTATGATCCGTAACATAGACTTCACATTTGCCCGGGTTCAGATTCAGGCCACTAATCACACCAAAGTCAATGACTTTTCGAATATCGTCTAGTACTGTCGGGAGGTCTCCGCCTAGAACGCCGTCATCCAAGTACCAGGCATTAAGAGGAGATCGCAGTGTATCCACCATATCCTTGATACACAGACAGAATAGTGGAGGCCCTAGGGGATCGCCTTGCTGAAGACCTGTTTGCGATAGCATCGTGTTATGGGGCATGACCAGATGTGATGACTGACCGTAAGCCAGACTCGTCTGGTGAAACAGTAAGGGAACCCACGACTTGACGGATTGGAGTAGATGGTCTTGTCGAACGCTATTAAAAGCGTTTCGGAAATCCAGTTTGACCATCACCGTCGGTACTTTGCGCGATTGCAGAAATGTACGGGCACAGTGTACTGCTACCTCTGTACCGCCAGGGGTAGCGAATCCTAGCTGGTGATCGCCAAGAGCTGCTAACACAGCATCCTTATTATCTTGACAGCTGATTTTGGCTGCCAATCGGCGAACGACCGAGGAACAGGCGATAGGGCGTAATGATCCATCCTTTTTCTTTAGTGCAAACATCCGTGCTCCGAAGATAAGTGGTATAAAACAGGAAGGGGGCGAGCCCCATCTGAGCACATCAACTACTTTGGCAATGGCGTCAGCTAATCGCTCAGCCGTGCTGCCCAGTGCACCAGACAGTAGGTCCCGAAGTAGACGGGGTCTCATAAAATCCAGGCCGGCAGCTGAACTCCGACTGAAGGTCTTCATGGCGTTCAGTATCTCGTCGCGCGAGGTTGAAGATGGCAGTGTAACCGCCGGGGGTGTGGGCATGGTTAGATCCCGAGGAGCCTGTGGGTGTTTGGAGCGGAGTGCTTCCGTATTTTCGTTCACTGGCGCTAGAATATCCTCGGAGCTCACCAATCTAGCTGCACCTGAGATATCGCCTGAAGTTTTTGAACATCATGGTTACGGTTTTTCCGAATTGGCTCAAATTGCAGGACTGCAGCTACTGCGGTATTAGCTACTAAACTATCGTCAACACTAAGTTTCACATGGCATGCAACAAGTGAGTAATTATTGCTCAAATACGACACCCTGAAGATTGTGTGATTCAAAATAATTTTATTAGTATCTATGTGTCCGCCTGCTCCGGGCTCTCGAGCGGATTGCGTGAAAAGAGAAGCAGAGGTGGGCCAAAGGTGGGTTAGAATCGCATTGGGGAGTAAAACTGATAGACAGACAAGCCAAATCTGCAGGAATACAGCTTTTGCCGGTTATAATGCCGGCCCGTCGTCCACGTATGATACCAGTCCACTACAGTGGAGCTCCTGGAAGCAACCCGCCGTCCTCCCCGACTCTATGCGTGCGTAAAACAATGCCGAGCTTCGTAGGCTCGGAACTCTGGGAGCACACTTGATCATTACACAGTCGGTCGTTGCGTGCAGTTTAGATCGTCAGTACAGCAGCTTTCCATAGCAGATATATATATATATACCTGGCTTTCTCTCCCACAGACGGTTTCAGCTCGGGGAACCTGCCGGGGGTGATTGCCGATGACCAAGCGATGAACACTCGGCGACGACGAGACAGAGAACACCAGTCTCCCGGCTCTTTGCTCGTCACGCGAGCCTCCTTTGGCGAGAAAAAATTGCCAAGTCCGTTGTATCGTACATGCCTTCTCATCGCTTCTTGCTCCGCAGAGAGAATGACGACGTCTCCCAAGGTAGTGTTGGGACGAGGCCATCCAATAATTGGCGCACATGGTAGTGTTGCCGCGCTGACTCGCTGGTTCTGGTATGCGCTGCAAAAACGGCAGGCAAAAGACAATTGCTACCGCTACAGGTTTCTCCTGTAGAAAACAAAGCTTTTATTCGGTACACAAACTACCCAACTGCTTGTACCACTGCTACTACTAGATATCGGGTTGATTTGTAGCTGATGCTGCTGTCCTGCTAGATCGTGTTGTGTTTTGTTAGGCATCTCACACATGTTAATGCTTGTCATAAGTGGTCAGCTTTCAAAATACGGTGCACCACAGGAAAGAAAGCGTTTTCTTCCTACTGCACAAAAGCAAGGTGCAGCATGCGAGACCCAGCATGTTGTTTGATGAGAACAGACACTAGCTTGGCTGGATAACTCTGTGAGTGACCCGAGCTTCGCAAAGATTAGTTACGTCGAAGCCGCAGTGCCTGCTTTCCAGCGTAAAGGCTTGGATATTCGGAAATAAGGTGGTGGCGTCAAGCTCCGCCTATGTATACATCCTATCCGATGTCCGAAGATAGTCCGAGCCCATCCGGATGGGCTCGGCCTGTTCCTCGATGACTGCACGTTACGGCCATTGCACGCTGCCTTTGAAGCGGTGGGCGCTCCAAAGAATATTCCAGGGCGCATGAGCACCGACGACGCAGAAGTCATGCGCGCAGAATCATCGCACAGCGCCCGTCCGCCGTGAACAAATGCTTTCAGACAAATTGAAGTCGCGCGCGGCACGATACGACACGAAACAATGGAGACGTTGCTGCCGGCTGATGTCTAAGTACTTGAGAAACGGCTTAAGAACAACGACGGCTGGAGGCTGTCCGGTGAAAGGTAGGAAGGGGGGGGGGGTGGTGGGTTGGGGGGCTCGAAAGAGAGGTGAGGAGCTCGAAAGCGTTTTACGGCAAACTCCTGGGAGTTGGCGAGCTATATCGGGACCTGATGGAAAAGACCAAACGAATGAAGGAGCAATGCATCCGCATGCATTGCATTGCCCTTTTTCGGTCTGTCGTTGGTCGTCGACGGTCCGGGGGGTGGAAGGGGGTGCGACGAATACGAAAGTGTTCCCTCCTTCCAAAGGCCCTAAATCTTATATTCTTCGTCGTCGTCGTTGTCGTAAGCGGATTGCCAGATGCGGATGCGAATAGACTTCTCCGCGCCCCCCAGAACAAACATCGCCCTCACGATACTCGTTCACGGTGTACTCTACGGGCCGCTCGCGCCCCTCGTGCGCGCGGGGACTCGAACGAACATGCTCATCAAATTCATCCACATCGCGTAGCGTCGCCTCATCGACTAGCCTTCGCGTATCATCATCAATCCCCGCCCACCCCCCTCGATCGTCATCATTTAGCCGTCGGCCGAAGCACAAACTTCAAATTAAATCATCTTTGCGCCCAAATAGGATACGTTCGTTTCGCACGGTCGTACGTCCATCGACGTCGTCTTTGCTGCATCGCATCGACTACGCAATCATACGTTATTTACTGGCAACGATGTTGCATTGTATGTTGTCTTGTATGTGTATGCCAATACTCATACAAACTGCCGTCAATCTCTAATACAAGGCTGTAGTAAGTGTAACAGCGGCGAGTTCAAGATTCAGTAGCGAATTGAAACAAACCAGCTTGAGTTGTCCAGACTTAGTCCTGAAAACGGCGCATATTTTGGCGTCTACAAATAACCAGTAAACACTAAATCGGCACATCTTCAGACAGACAGTCCAACGGCGCTTTTGGACCTGTAATGCCTCAATTGCAACGCAATTAACAAGCTACGGCTATGCCGCTGATAGCTCTGAGATCGCCTTTTGCGGGAATTTGATAACTAGCATCAACTTGCCGACAGTACTAATTCCTGCTCAGTAGATCTCCGGTAACATCAACGAACATTTCACCAGGAGGTCTAGGGCTGTGTCGAAAAAGCGGAAAAATTAGATAATCTTGGATTATAAAGTTAATTTTTAATTAATAATGAATTGCAATATGAAGACTACTAAGACTAGTACATTGTTATTTAAGGATAAAGCTCAAAACAGTTTGCCATGTCTAATGTATAAACGTTTTGCACCATTAACCATCATGATTGACTGCCGCGTAGTCTCGAAGGTCCAAATGATTTTAGCCAACCTTTTTGAGTGATTCTACTTCAAACAAGGAGTAGAATAATGGGGGGGATTTTGTAGCATTCTGCAGAGAACCTTTGTTCTGGTGGGAAACCCGAGCTTTTGTTGATCTTCCGTTTTCTCGTCCAAAGTCGTCACTTATCATACTCCAAATGTCACCGGTGACAATTGTCGCCCGTGTATAGGCCAATGGCACTAGGATGCCGCGAAGCCTCGTGTTTCCGATTTCATGGGTGACTGCGTCAGCCCAATAGTGTTTGTTAGATGGCGGATTGCGCTCTAAAGTCGTTTAGGGTAGCCAACATGGCAAAAAGGTTAGCGTTACGTCTATGGACAGCATCTAGGGCAAAAAGGATTAATATTTGGCGTTACCTGTATAGATTGTAAACCTTTCGCGGCAATTATGTTGTTAGCAGGATACAAATTATGAGGCAAACGCTAGTGACAAATGACAGAACGGTAATGCTATAATTTTTCTCTTTACTTGAGGTGTAGTAGTCAGCGACACAACTCAATCCAGCTTGCGAAAAAAAGTTTTTGAACATCATGGTTACGGTTTTCCCGAATTGGCTCAAATTGCAGGACTGCAGCTACTGCGGTATTAGCTACTAAACTATCGTCAACACTAAGTTTCACATGGCATGCAACAAGTGAGTAATTATTGCTCAAATACGACACCCTGAAGATTGTGTGATTCAAAATAATTTTATTAGTATCTATGTGTCCGCCTGCTCCGGGCTCTCGAGCGGATTGCGTGAAAAGAGAAGCAGAGGTGGGCCAAAGCTGGGTTAGAATCGCATTGGGGAGTAAAACTGATAGACAGACAAGCCAAATCTGCAGGAATACAGCTTTTGCCGGTTATAATGCCGGCCCGTCGTCCACGTATGATACCAGTCCAAATGATTATAGCCAACCTTTTTGAGTGATTCTACTTCAAACAAGGAGTAGAATAATGGGGGGGATTTAGTAGCATTCTGCAGAGAACCTTTGTTCTGGTGGGAAACCCCAGCTTTTGTTGATCTTCCGTTTTCTCGTCCAAAGTCGTCACTTATCATACTCCAAATGTCACCGGTGACAATTGTCGCCCGTGTATAGGCCAATGGCACTAGGATGCCGCGAAGCCTCGTGTTTCCGATTTCATGGGTGACTGCGTCAGCCCAATAGTGTTTGTTAGATGGCGGATTGCGCTCTAAAGTCGTTTAGGGTAGCCAACATGGTTCAAAGAAAATCGCAAGGCTTAACGTCTTTAGTTGCGAACGGCCTAGAAGACGACTTAAAATACCTTAGAGGGTGCACAAAGCAAAAGCTAAGCGATCAGCGAGCAATATTTTCTGAGGATCGGGGTCACATAACGAGAGAAACTAAGCACACGTGAAAGTAAAACAACATAGAAAAGAAGAGCTTTTAATTCTGGTCAAACTTTTATTTGCCTTAAGGGCGCTTTTTTAGTGAAACGTATGCAACCCCTCCCCCGCTTTCATATACCACTCATCTATATCTAACTACTTGCACACGCTGCCAGGAGACAATTGTCGCTCCACTTACATTCTTAATAAAAAAACTGACTACTTGCACAAACAAGAGTTCAAAATGTTCATTTTACCTAGCTTACCTACACGGCCCAACAAAACATCTAAATTCAGCAATCTATCGCTGTATATATGGCAAACGATACTTTGGGGCCGGTCAGTCTGTTCTAGAATAAAATATGGAAATTAAGCTTCTTAAGGTAGGCCCTCTTATGTATATAATCTTTGCTCAGGACTTGGGAGTACGTCTTCGCAACCTGAACATAACATACAAAATGTATGCAGACGATTTAAAAATATATGCCCAAATTAGAGGAAACGAGAATTGTCTGAATATTCAAGCAGCCATTAATAGTATTGCCACCTGGTGTGATTTAAATTATATGGTAATATCAGTTCCAAAGTGCGCGGTCCTGAAGACAGCTCCCGACAACTTCAAGTACCAGCTAAAAGATTTCCCTATACCTGAGGTAACACCCTACAAGGACCTAGGAGTTACCTTCGATAGACATATAAAGTTTCGGGCGCACATTGCCGATTCAGCAAAAGCTGCCTCTCGACTAAGTAATCTTATACTAAGAGTATTCTCATCGCAAGATGCCTCCAAATACCTGCATCTTTATGAAGTCCTTGTAGTGCCAAAATGGTCATACCGTGCTCACGAGTGGACGCCTTTTTACGACAAGGATATATGTTTGCTGCAGCGTATTCAGGACAAGTTTTTAAAGAGAGCCTCAAGAAGGTCCAACTTGACGCGTGACAGAGTCGTACTCCTAAGTGTCGCGGAGTCCCAGCGTCGTGTTGACTACCGCGTTTTTAAATATCTTGTACGCAATGATCAGGTTAATAAGTTCTACCACGTGCGATCAAACAGCCTACGGAGTCGCGGTTCCATTTAACCGCCCGAGATAGCCAATGTGGCAGTCGTTAACCACTCATTTGTTTGGCGAACAGCTCGCCTAGCCCGCGAATGCGAGCAATTCATTTCCCTTGTTCGACCCCTTTTTTAAATAATGGAGACATTGGTATTGTATTGTATTGTATTAAGGTACTAATCAATAACTAAGCATCTTAAGGTAATAATACTAGTCTTAGCTAGTCTAGCTTATCAGCCAAACGCGCTATTGAACTTACTCTCTATTATAGCAAATCGTTTGCAAGCAGTGCTCAATTCTAGTCTAACTAAAGACAAACTACCAGTAAGCAAACCTAGTCGCAAGCTACAATGGCAACTATGCAAGATTACCGGCGAATTAGGCACCAACTGGTCGAAAGTTCAAGCCCGGCGCAACAGATACGCATTCCGAATTTGGAGTTTCTAAAACTGACCGTTGTGGGTTGATTTGATGAAAACTTGTTCAGCATTCCGGCAAGAAATCGTATTTTGTTTGTTTGCAATTCCATTGGAACCAGCAATTCTATCTGCAAAGCGGTATCATCTAAATACTGTTCGTTGCCCGTTTTCTCTCTGATAAATTGTCGATCCGCAACTTGTGTAAGAAAGGTTACGAAAGAAAATCAGCGACAGCGTTTCGTGAACGCCCTTTAACTTAACAACCTTTCTATATATATATAAAAAGGTTGTTAAGTCGAAATGGCTTAAGCTCGAAAACTCGGTGCCGAAAGCCTACCTGTACACGCACACAGCACACAGCGGTCTGGACATCCCCTGCCAAACATTCATTCCCAGACTCCGCCTCTCCCGCCTGACAGCACTACAACACTCCACGCACCTTGGGGTCCAATGGATGCTAACCACCGAGCACTTTAAAAAAGATCTTGCGAAAACAAGACTTCTTTGTGAGCGCTTGGGAACCTCCATTGAGACCGCTACACAAGAGACCGACTACTGGTCTCAACAACTACACAACACGTTCGATGGGGCACATTTTAAAAAAGCACACGAAACGCCCTTTGTATATTACTGGATTAAGGGTATGCCCTACCTATCTGGAAAGGAGTATTTAAACCTACTAAAGCTCAGGATCAACGCATTACCAACGCGTGCCAGATTGGCCAGGGGACGCCCGGGCTACAACAAACGTTGTAGGCACGGGTGTCATGCGCCTGAGACGTTGGCTCATGTCGCTTAGATGTGCGATACAACACACAAACAAACCATAAAGAGACATGACGACGTCTGTGATCGCGTGGCGCGTCTTCTCCGCGAAAGGGGTCATGAGGTGGTTCGTGAGCAAGTATTCCGTCGACCGGGCGCACCGGGTCTAAAGCCCGACCTCGTAATAACAACACCTACCGAGGTCTGGGTTTTAGATGCCGAGGTTTGCGGCCCGAACCGGGACCTGGCAAAAGCACGGCAAGACAAGATCGCCAAATATGACGTCGAGTTCCAAAGAGCGGCGCTCCCCGACCCGCAAAAACCTCGCAGATTCGGATCCATCATTTTCTCTATGGGTGGTGTATGGGACTCCGAATCTGCAAGGACGCTCTTGGGGCTCGGCGTCACGAAGAGGAATCTTATGGATCTCATCGTTTTAACTTTGCAAGGAACCTTGAGGATATACCGCTCGCACCGGGTCCATAAGAGCGGGGGCTACCATCAAGCAAGGACACGACTAACTGACTCTTAACTTCACGTGACACCTTTTTACCACCATTTTTATTAAGGCGAGCACTGCCGAGTGTGCAAACGTATTGTAAACGATTAATAAATCATCACAATATTTTCTATATATAGATATATATGTATGTATATATATATATATAATATTATATAGTATATATATATATATGTTATATATATATATTATAATGTAGTATATATATATATATATATATAATATATATATATATATAGTATATATATATATATATATATATATATGATATATATATAGATATATTAGATATATATATATATATATATATATTATATAGTATATATATATAATATATATATATATATATATATATATATATATATATATATATATATATGCATATTTCATCACATTTCTCATTAGCTAGATTTTGGGCTTACAATAGCGGCACAAATGTGTGACAAAAATGTTAAAGCAATAAGCCCTGTTCTCAACTCTTTGAAACAAACGGAAGCGGCTCGGCGATATCGCAATCCGGCCTAGTTACTTTATAATCAATTGGCAGGTGCCTCATATCAAACACATAACCAAGTGACTAGTAAACTGTTTCTTGTCGGTCAGCCAGTGACATCGGTGATCAGTGAAAGAGCCAACAACGAGATCTGAGAAATGGATACCGAGCCAAAGGGAGTCACCCAGATCGTTGATTCGCTTGGACTTGGCTATAGTCAGCGTTCGCAGCTAGCGTCAACTGAAGATAAACCACGTCACCGTTGCACAGTCTACCAACGACATTATCTCACGGGCAGTTGTTGCTGATTGTTGTACAGTTTAGTTAACAGCTACTTGGTACTCTCCGAGTAGTTGTTAGTGTTCTAGTTCTGAGGCGAAGGTTGCACGACATGTATGCTAGGCTCTAAAAAACCGCTGCATGTCCACACAGACTGTACACACAGACCATCGCCGTATGCCAATTTGCGCGAGGTCACAAAAATTGGACCATTCTATTCTCGGATGGCGCCAGGCTGTCTCCCTACCGTAACGATAGAGAAGAAAAGTGTCCCAGCGACAACAAGAGCGCAACCATGCATAGTGGAGCGTGTCAGTTACGGCAGCTGCTGAATCGTAGTTTGAGGCGCAGTATCCTCAGACAGGAGAACGGCACTTCGCAAGTCATCCAAATGGTCCATCCAAAAGCCGACGATCTTTATTGGAGTTAGGAAATATCTAATTGATGAGGGTCTAACATTCCACGTCGTATCGTATTAGAGGGCTGTTGGTAACCACTTCGACTTCATGACTGACTGAATGCACTGCCATGCAGCGCTGCGCCTGTTTGGGGTGCCTCGCAGAAGCTTGAATTATCTCTGAATGAAATGGATAGCATGTGTTTCGAACCCGAATTCCAACGAGCATTTGCGTAAAATGCTGATACGATGAGTTAAAGCCAGAACTTTACAATCAACATGACGGTAATGGGACATGCGAAGATATATATTAAAGCTTACTATAAACATTTATTAGGCGTTAAGACGTGGCCAGAATGTTAAGACGATAGGCCTCATTATCGACTCTTAAAACCGGTGAACTGGAAAAACGCTCGGCGATATCACAATCTTGGCTTGGTTATACTATTCGCAGGAGCCTCATAGTAAACACATCACTATGTGTCTATTAACATGTTTCTTTTCAGTTAGCCAGTGGCATCAGTGATCAGTTACAAAGCAAACAACGAGACATGAGAAATGGATACCAAGCCAAAGAGAGTTGCCAATACTTGCTACTACCATTGCTTTGCTTGAGCTTGGACAGAGCAGATCCAACGCCAAGATCCTATTGTTTTTTTTGTTTCTACTACAAGGGAATCATCTTCCATGCAATTTTCTAATGCCGTCTGGTTCTACGGTCAATAAGTAATAATAGTACCGCGCAATTATAAGAAGGTTACGCGAGCGCGTCCGACGCAAGAGGCCTGAGCTATGTATGGGCAAACAAATCTTGGGCCTTCCATCACAACATCGCACGGACATCGTTACTGATTTTAGATTATTTAATGAAAAATTCGATTTATTTGTTTCCACAACGCTCCTATTCGCCGGCTCCGTATGACCTTTTCCTGTTCCCAGAGATAAAAAAAAGTTGAAAAAATCATAAAGAAAATAAACAAAAATCGCACGAACAACTTAACGCGATTTCAAATAACGCGTTAAAAAATATTTCGAAGATGGCACAAGTGCAATCTAGCGGGTGGGAGCTATTTTAAAAGGAACAAAAACATTTGGGAAGATTAAATGCATAGTATTTGTTTTTATAAATATGTACCAGACTTTTTCGATTTACCCTAGTGTATATATATACATGTGTGTATATAGAAGCAAACATTTATTTATTTTATTTATAAATATGTATTACACTTTTTGACTCACATATTATATATATATATATATATATATATATATATTTATTTTTTTTTGGTAAAATGCGTTATGCACACCGGGCGACGTTGTTAAAGCCTCGGTAGTGTGGGACTCGCACCCACTAAAATCCAGTCGTCCTCTTTGCCCCTTGACGGGGGGTGGCCGCAGTACTGTCTTCTCGAGATTACTTCGCCTGGCCACTCTTCTTGCCATTTATGGCTGCTCGGCTTTGCGCGGCGGTTATTTTCGTCTCAGAGATACCTTGTGCGAATCTTCTTACTAGAATCCAAGATTTGTGATCTTTGAGGAGCGCCTCTACAAGGGCCTGGCATGTCAGGGGGTTTTGCAGTCCTAGGTTCCGGGACAATAGCTCTCGCTCAGTGTTGAAGAAGGAGCACCGCTCATAGCAGTGCCTAACATCATCCGGCTCCCCCGAGTTGCACATGCGGCATACAGGGGAGTCAGTTTTACCGATGCGGTGTAGGTACTGCTGAAAACAGGCACCATGGCCTGTTAACAGTTGCGCGAGTGGGTAGGTAAGCGAGCCGTGTTTGAGGCTGTACCATTTTTTAAGATCAGGAAGTATTGATCTGGTCCAATATCCAGGATGGCCCGGCTGGATTGCTTCCCATTGCTGGCTCCATTCGCTTAGTGTGTCGGTTCTGCTGACTAGTGTGCCCTCCGTCAGAACGTTGGTTACAGGGTTTCTTGATGCCAATTCTTTTACTCTCAAGTCCCAGGGAATTTGTCTAGAGAGTACCTGTACGGCTGCTGTGGAGGCCGTGCGACTTGCTCGTGTTAGGTTAAGCGCCATAGGTCTTTGGGTCTTGTTGAGGAGGCGACGTGTTGTAGCTCTTGTAGTAGTGCGTTCCCATAAGGGTGCGGCGTATAACATGATGCTGTCTATTACTGATACTAAGAGTCGGCGCCGAGAGTCGCTTGCCCCTCTGGTCCGTGGGAGGATTTTCCGTAACTCTGCTGAGGCTTTGGCTGCTTTTTTAGCTGCATAGCGCACATGAGGTGTTCCTGTGAGAGCTATCCAGGATCACGCCCAGGTACTTGACCACGGGCGTGGGTGTTATTGGATGGCCTTCCAGGTGTAAATTTAGGTTGCGTGGAGGACGCTTCAGACCGTTTAGAAGGATTGCTTCCGTTTTTTGTGAAGCCAGTTTGAGGCCAAGCGTGCGGAGGTGTTGTCGGATATCCGCCAAGGCTCCGTTGGCTGTACCTTCGAGCAAATCCTCGTCACTGGCGGTAACGATCAGTGCCAGATCGTCTGCGTAGGCGATAGAAAAAACTCCCGGGGGATGCGGCAGTCTTAGTACTCCATCATAGGTTATGTTCCACAGGGTTGGTCCCAGTACAGATCCTTGGGGAACCCCGGCAGTGACGGCGTAGTCCACTCCATCGTATGTAGATGCTCGGTCCTTTAGATACGACGCTAGGATACGTCGTAGGTAGGGAGACACGCCTTTATTTCCAAGTGCTTGGTTTATGGCGTCCCACGAGAGCGTATTAAACGCGTTTTTGACATCAATAAGGACGGCCAGGCAGTGCGCCCGGTTTGCGATAGGTGAATTTCTTTGTGTTTCAGCTATGTTTAGAACTTTGCTGATAGCCGAGTGTGTGGAGTGCCCGGCGCGGAAACCATGCTGGTTTTCTGACAGCGCCTTCTTGTCTTCTAATTCTGTAACTAGTCGCCCGTTGATAATATGCTCAGCTGCCTTGGATAGGCAGGAGAGCATGCTTATAGGGCGGTATGCTGAGGGGTCTCCTTGTGGCTTCCCGGGTTTCGGGATAAGGGTTAGGCGTGCCGTTTTTCAAGGCTTTGGGTATTCTCCGCTGGTGAGAATTGTGTCCATCATGCGTTTGAATACCTTTGGATGGTTCTTTAGGAGTACGCGTACTGCTTGAGGGGGGACAGCATCTGGGCCCAGCGCTTTCCCTGGTCGTATGCGTTTAGCCACTATTCTGATCTCTTGAATTGAGATTGGCTCGAAGGAAAGATCTGAGGTTTCTTCAAAGAGTACCGACTCCGGCAATGGTCTTTGTGGAAAGAGCGCATTTACAATCGGTCGCGCCACTTCTACAGGTAAAGGCGGCTGTGCGTGGCGCATTTTTTTCCGCACAATCATGTATCCTTTGCCCCAAGGGTTTCCCTCGACCTCCTCACCCAGAGAGATCCAGTGGTCTTTTTTACTAACCTTAATGGCTTTATGTAAGGCTCTTCGTGCTTCTTTGTACTTTTCCCATAGGTAGAAGAGTTCTCGTCGGTGCCTTGCTCTGCGGCGCGTGCATACTCGCCGTATGCGGTGGCAGGCCCTTCGCTTTTCGGCAATCCGATTATTCCACCAGTAGCACGGTGGACGATTGGCTATCTTAGGGTGTGGGCGGGAGCTGGACTCTCGGCAGGCTTCCTCTAGTAATGTAGAGATTTCTGCTGCCGAGCATTCAGTGACGTTATGTACTTTTCTTCTTAATGCTTTCTGCAGGCGGGTATAATTTAGCCTGGGAAAGCGTTGCGGTTTTGTAGGACGATTAAGCTGGGAAGAAGTTAGATTGACAGAGAAGGTTACGTAGAGATGGTCGGATAGAGTTTCAGCTTCCTCGTGAATCCTCCAGTCGGTTACTCGGTGCGATAGTCCCTCTGATGCAAATGTCAGGTCTAATGTTGATTTCTGCCTGCCATTATCAAAGGTGTATCCCTGGGTGTTCATGAGTTGTAGATCCGCCCGGGTTGCCCATTCTAGCAGGATCTCTCCGTTCCTTGATGAGGACCTGCTTCCCCACAGACTGTGGGCCGCATTGAAGTCCCCTCCCACAATCGCCTTTCGGTGACCGCGAGCGCTCATGCTGAGGTCCAGTTCTTCAAGGAAGTCCTCGTATTCCTGTAGGGTGGAGTTCGGAGAGATATAGACTGAGTAGATCGCGAAGTCGTAAGTGGTAATAAAGGAGAAGTGGGTCCCCTGTCCCACTGACGTGGGCCAGTATCTTGTAGGAAATACCTTGATCGAAGCGGATTTGTTACCAGCGTGGGGCCCGGGTTGAGAAAGCTGTGTGGTAGGGGTCTCGGAGAGAAGCAGGATTTCTATGTCGTTTTCGGTTGCAAGTTGGGACGCCAGATCGTATGCTCTGGGGGCTCTACGGAGGTTTATTTGCAGTATTTAAATTTTGCTGGTCATTTTGATTGTGGCTTACTCGGAGGTTTGTAACCCGTTGTCTATATGCTGGGCATTGCGTTGTAGTGGCGTAGTGTCCATCTACGTTGCATACGTAGCACCTACTATTGGCCGTGCAGCTCTTTGCGACGTGTCCTTGTCCTCCGCATTTGAAGCAGCGAGGTTGGGTTGGTCGGGCTGCGGTACAGTCCCTGGCCGTGTGGTTGAAGCTCAGGCACAGTGAGCACTGCGGTACCGAGACCATTTCGTCTATGCGGCACCGAGTCCAACCAAGGTGTATATGTCTTTGACGTAGCAATCTTTGGGCCTCTGGTGGCATTTTAACAATGCACGGGAAGTCGCCCGCCCGGGTTTTCTTTAGCGGACTTAAGGTAAAAGCCATTTCCGGTGCTCCGTTCTTGGTAAGCGCTTTGAGGATGTCTTTCGGCTCGATGGACTCATCTAGGTCCCGGATTATCATAGCCTTGGTCTGTGAGACCGCTTGGGCTGTCGCTTCCAAAGACGCCTTCTCCTTTATGTGCTGAAGAAATCTGCCGGTGGCATCGGGAGTAGTCCCTTGCACGATCAGTCGGATTTCGCCTGTAGCTGTTCTTGAGGCTGTTTTAACGTCCACTCCAGCTGTCGCTGGGTCAATGTTGTTCCTGAGTGCACGTAGGGCTTCAGCATAGGATGCATTGCCTGACTTCACGACAACTGCAAAGGTAGAGTCAGGCTTCTTTCTCTTCTTTTTGTCGTGAGCCTCTTCTATTTTCCGGCCTTAAACTCGGATTTCCACGGTCATTCCTGGATGTTTCGCGAGGGCTTGCTCTAATACTTTTCTCAACAGAGTAATATCGGCTGTTGCCGGGATGGCTACTGCCGCTGCCTGGATGTCCCTAGTCCTAAGGAAGCCGCAGAGACTGGTTGCTGCCTCTCTTAGGACTTGCAAAGAAAAATCGTTTTCGTTTTCTTCAGCATGCGGGATCATCCGTGCGTAGAGTGCTCGTGTTGGAGCTGGAGTGTTTTCAACTCCCTCGATTGTTAGGATGTCCCGATTTTGCAGGAAAATAGTCTTCCCTTCCTTAAGGTGCGGCAATGCATCCTGCAGTCCAGGGAACTGTGGCGATAGTCGGTTTATAAGGCGTTTGTCTTTGTCGGACTTTTGTGAAAGCAGTAAGGCTCTTGCTGGGGCCTTGTCAGCTAAAATACTTGCTTTACTGAGGCTGGTGGTAGTATAAGTGCGCGCCGGCCACTCCCTTTGCATGAGGTCTGCATATTGTTCGTCGGTTAGTTCCTCTTTAACGAGAAGGCCTTGTATCTCTGCAGCTATAAATTCCTCTGGCGGCGGGAGAGGTGCAAGCTCTGGGAGTGGGTCGGTATTTGTTTCGACGGACTGTCCCTTTGTTCTGGCGGGAGTGAAACCTACGTCAAGCGCTCTACGGCAGATTTCACGTATATTTAGGCTCATAGTTCGCACTGCTTTAGAGATTTGCAGGTGCGTAGTTCGGTGTTTGCTGACTAGTTTTTCTATGTCGAGCACTGACGTCAGTGGGAACTGTAGGTCTTTTTCGTTTACATAGCTAGGCGAAGAAGGCTCTTCTTGCTCAGGACTAGTAGGCGCGCAGGTTTTCTTCTCTGATTCAGGAGTGTAGCTAGGTTTTCTCTTAAAGGAGGCAGATCTAGGCTCGCACTGAGTGTCCATAGCTTCGTCTGGGAGTGTTGCTTCCTCAGGCTTTGCTACTGGTAGAGGCGGCTGTTCCTGAGCCTGTTTTGTTTGGAGGCTTGCTTGTCGATTCAGAGCGCGAGAGTTGCGTCTACTGAATTGTGACGCAGGTCTCCATGCTTCCTCAAGCATGCTAGAGAGTTCCTCGTCATGTAACTCTTGAGTAGCTGAGGGCCCTGTCGGGCTGCCGCCAGAGGCGGCCATCACGGAGGGGGGTGGCAAGACTGAGACCTGCCGGGCTTAAGTCTTGAGTCGCCGAGTCTGTGCTCAGCTACTCCCGTCTTTCAGTTAGCGAATGTGCGTGTATTACCCGCACTTGCTAATCTGTCGACTTGGAGTCGTTTCGCAACGTTTAAGTTTTGGCGCGCTTCCGTTCTCGAGTTATCGCGTACGTGGCGCCGTTCGAGTTGCTGCACGCGGCGGTGTTTCGAAATTGTACGCGGCGGTGTTTCGAAGTTGTACGTGGCGGCGCTTCGAGTCTGCACGTAACGGCGTTCGAATTGCCGCACGTGGTGCCGTTCGAATTGCCGTCTGTTACACTAAGTATTAGACAGTATGAAGTTGAAAATTTCTCACCCGCGTAGTCGTTGCTGTCGTAGATGAGTAGTCCGGAATTTGGTGCTGACCTGAGGTGTCGGGAGTAGTGGTTGCGTTTGCCGCAGATGCGACAGGCTCCCACTATCACCCTTTATCACGGAGCACTCACAAAACACGTCCGTACGCTCCGGCGGTCGGGTCGAGACTGTATATATCATCATCTTATTTATTTCACTCACATTGAGTATGCATATAACATAGATAATTATACAGATTATACAATTATATAGTCAGCTGCTCGCGGCATGTTATTCGAGACAGGCAGTGCAGCGATCTCTTCGCAAGGGCCAGGCAGGCAGACGCATGAAACTTCGTACACGCCTGAGAGCACAGTCGACAGATGCACTCCGTGTACTCCTCGTGGAAGCTCGTATTCGAACAAACCAGGTGATGATAGCCATGAACTATATATCTGGTATAGACATGGCGATTGTCATATGCAAGACCAGACCAGAGGTGAGAGGCACTGAAAATATCCAGGTCTCCAACCTCTCGTCGGGCTTGTTCAACTTTATTTTCCCATTCTGAGATAAAGCTCTCGAATGGTACTGTACGTGGCGTCTTCAATCTCAATCGAATTATCCCAACAACCGGTGCACAGCCAGACATAAGGTACACAAAGCGGCTCCTTGCCCGCATTGACAGGCAAAGTACCCGCTTCATGTACATTGTGAAACACCTTTCAAGCAAACCAAAGTTTGCCCGGGTGAGGTGTTTTCATATTCTGTCAAGACCATACATCAGCGTTGGAACAATCTTGAGGTAGAAAAGTGCCACTGCCGTCGGGACCGACAGTCGCCGGACGTCGCCTACCTCTCCATAAAGAGAGATTAGAGCTGTGCGCACTATTTCGACGATGTGAGCAGTGAAGGTCGTCCCAGTATAATGAAGCCGAAGCCCCAGATACCGGAAAGAGTTGACGAATTCCAAGGATTGGCCGCCGCAACGTATAACGTCTTTAGCAGCCAATCGACCTCCTCTTCTGAATTTCATAGCCTTGGTCTTCATGGCGTTTATTTCGAGCCCCCTTGAGACAAGGAACACCTCCGCCAGAGAAGTGATGCGCTTGATGGCACCCAGGTCGTGATGGGCGACCACTATGTCATCTGCGTACATCACAACTGTGGCCTTCTGGAACTCCCGTCGAATATGATCGACAAAATCGGCAAGCAGTAGAGTGAAGGAGACGCAGCTCAATGGGTCGCCTTGCGGGGTTCCCACATTTTGCCTTACCTTCAACACTTCCTGCTCACCTTGCACCAGTAAGGTGTCCTCATCAAAGAAGCTCGAAATTACGCTCAGAAGAGAGCCACCAACCCCTGCGTATCGGAATGACTTCACCAGGAGATGTCGAGGCGCTTTGTCGAAAGCTTTGACGCAGTCTATAAAGACTGCATACAAATGACCTCCGGGTTTTGCCACAGCTCGCTCTATCTCTGACTGAAGCACATGGATTGCATCACGCGTTCCTCGACCTCTTCGAAAGCCGAATTGCTCCGGTGGAAGGGTCTGGTCGACAACGTACTCGATCCGTTTTATAACCAATTTACAGAAGATCTTCTTCAGCGTCCTTTCAGACGCTATACCTGTATAGCGAGACTGTATATATATATATATATATATATATATATATATATATATATATATATATATATATATATATATATATATATATATATATATATATATATATATATATACAGGATATTACAGGAATATTTGATCAACGATATATGGAATTGTAGAGCTCGTTAAGGCAAATATGTTTTCCAATGGAACATGGTCTCTAAGAGGCCCTGTTTCGGAATGAGAGTTAAATTACTACAATTTGTGACATTGGTGTTTTTGCCCGACATAGGAGCACAGAATGTGCTGTTGCGAGACAACCAGGTTTCTTAGACAGAAGCTAAACACACCGCCGTTTCGTGAGAAAATTCTGCTTCTTTCGAAGAACTCATAAGGCCGGTCAGAAGATGTTACATGGTCGCTTAGAAGAGAATTCGCCAAAATGAAGTTATTTTATTAACCTTCACGCCCAATACCTCACAATCATTACCTTACGACCACTTACAGCGCTCTAAACTAACATATTCAGGCAAATGCGCATTTCATGATGATCATTTTGGTGTCAAACGTATGGCAATGCGAGCTGTGGTTGCGGAGTAATTACGATTTTTGGTGGGATGTCCAGATTAAGTGCATGTAATGTCTTGCTCACTATTGAAACGAACAACACAGTGTCTTACATCGTCAGCCTCTCCTGAGTTGCACATACGGTATAAGGCGGAGTTAGCTTTATCAGACGTGCAGGTATTGCTGAAACCAGCCACATCGGCTGTGAGCTTTAATGACGAGTTAAAAAGGCTAGGTTGATTAACCTGCCGCCACTTCCGACAAAGGACGACTGGATCTTAGTGGATTTGTGAGTCCCACTAGCATGGCTTCAACAAAGATGCACGGTGTACATCATGTATTTCACCAGTAAGAAAAAAAATATATATATGCCTGCGATGCAACACGTTCTGGCGCTGAAGTGACAATCTCGGCTTTTTTTTAACTCAGAAACAAGAAAACCCTGCGCGTCAGCGAAATGTATCGTAATTTCGGAAGTAGGCCCTTTGTACGCAAAAGCTAATACAGCGTGGGCTTCCAGAACAAATAAGCATGCACCGCCTTGCTATTACCTTCATAACGCTGGTCGTTATGGATAAAAACATGCGGCCCAGCCATAACCGGAGTTCGTAAACTCTCAATACTCGTACTAGAGTGTGTTTTTATCATTTGTGTTTTAATTATCAGGGGGCGATTATTTGGATAGGTTTAACTTCACGCAGTCTCTTGATGTGACATGTAGAATCAACGATTGAATCGTTTGTCACAATTGAGTTCTTGCGGTTGTTTACTATTCGGTAACCTAATTGCTTTCACGCTAAATTGTTTTATTCCCTCTTATATATATATATATATATATATATATATATATATATATATATATATATATATATATATATATATATATATACAAAGTGTCTTATATATATATATATATATATATATATATACAAAGTGACATACATACAAAGTGTCACCATTTTTGTGTCCAAAACGCAAGGGTACGGTCAAGCTCGGTGAGAAAATTATTTTTGCCAATGGAAAGGGGGAGCGAAAATGCTTCGTATAGGAGTAAGATGTTTTTTTAAATGATTTTTTTTATCATTAAAAAATACACATGTGCAGCACACCTTCCCCGTAAGGTTAAGTAGCCTTAACAGCCCTCGAATAGGCCACGACAAAGTGACAATATGAATTCGTTGACGCTCAATCAATATCGTATGCCCTGCTTCCCTGTCAGCAATGGTGACCTTAGGGAAAGTTACTATTGGGAGTTTATACCGTCTGACTAACTTACATGGGGGCGCGTGAAGGTCCCCGCAGCACGCGAAAGTCGCGCGCCAGAAGACCACGCCGGTAAGAGAGTCATAGTTACTCCCGCCTATATAATATACATATATATTTTTTTTGTGGAGGAGGGTTAAATGCAGTTACGCACTACTGCTACGAGAAGGAGTTTCCATCTCGAGCTGTGTGGGACTCGACCCCAGCGGATGGGTGTTACGCCGCTAAGACCCATACCCACTAAACGCACCTCCCTCCTTAAACTTCACTCTCTGATGGCCCAGATCTCCATAGAGCAGTGGTATGGGCCTTATACCATTTCGCGGAGGGTCATGTACTTTGGGATAGGTAAGTCCCGCTCTGGACCATCTTTTACGAATCTGTCTAATTGCCATAGTTCTGGCCTCTTCCTATGCCTGGCACCTGAGGAGTGTGTGTTGTGGGGTGTCTTCCACGGCTTCGTTGCAAAAAAGACATGTTTCTGATGGGGCCTTCCCTATTCGGTAGAGGTATGACTGGAAGTTGCCATGTCCCGTGAGAACCTGCGTTAGGTAGAACGTTAAGTCCCCTCCCGGACTTGCTATCCACGCCCGTATGTTTGGGAGCAGTTTTCTTAGACTTTTTCCGGGGGCACCGAAGGGTATTGCGTCCCACTCTGCTTGTCAGTCCTCTATAGTGGCATTTCTCTCCCTTTGTCGCTCTCTGTGGGTGTACCAATATCCCACAGGCGCTGTCTTTCAGACGCCTTAAGGTCCCAGGGCTATATCTCCCAGGGAATATATATATATATATATATTCCCAGGAATATATATAAATATATATATAAATATATATCTGTCTGCTACTGGCTTTCGCCAGGAACGCATCGAGTGCGGTAAGCTCTGTCTGAGTTTGGTGATTTTGTGTTACTTGTGTCTTGCTTCGTGCCGTGTTGTGCATGGGGCGAGCCTTCAGTCGTGCCTGCCCACAACAGGCCCGATGCTGAGGCCCGGAGCATAGTGTGTGCTTCTTTTTTGACGTTTTTGATCGTGACAATGGACTGCGTGCTGAACGTTTTGGTGCTATTTTGACTCGGGGCGGTTGTTTTACTTCACTGTCGAACAGTTGCTCTGCGCGCTCTGTCGTATCTAGTCATCACTAGTCATCAGTAGTCAGCTACCTGCATACAATCGTTTAGAGTCACTGGCTGCATATAGTGGCCGACTACTTCGGTGGTCTGCAGGAAAGCATTGTGTTCCACGTTAACAATGGTTAACGGGAAGATAGTGGTTGAGAAGAGGGGAAGGGCCGGTTTGAGTTGTATACTCAAGATTACGGCCGAGTCGAAAGACAGAAAAGCGAAGTTAGCTGCGTTAGCTAACAAGAAGGTGACGGCATCGAAAGCGGCGCCAGCTGATGAAAATCAAATGGAGTCTGTGCCGATAGTCGTGGAAGACATTTCGGAGAATGTACCGCCTACAGAAGTAAATGTTTCTACGAACGGCAACGATGAAACTGACTGCGCTGACAAGACTGAGGATGCAACCGATGCGAATGATGATTGGAAGGTAGTAGTCTCAAAAAGCACTACCAAACGTCTCCAAAAGCTGAAAGAACAAATTGGCGCCATCCGGTCCAAATCGTCCAGTCAGCCAAAGGGTCTGTTTCGTGTAGTTATTGCGCGAAGAAGCGACAAAACAATCAATGGAACGACTGCTTCTATAAGTGAGCCGTTCAATGATAGTCTACTCTTATTGTGCAGTGAATTGCATAGACTCTACCCGCTTGCTAAGCTGGAATCGAAAGCGGGCATCATTTACGTCTGGTTTAATACTATTGACGAAGCAAATGCCGCGGTGCAATTATCGACTCTCCTCGACATTCCGGTGGTAGCTAAATGCAACGGTCTAGGTGCATATCGCGCCAGAATAAACGGAGTAGACAAAGGTTTTACTGATGAAGACATTCAGTCTGCCCTTAAGGAGGTTGGTGTCGTCTCCGCGAGAAGAGAAAACATCATCAAGAGAATAGGATCCACCGCAACATCGATCCCTACAGACAGGGTCATATTCCAATTTAATAGAGTTCCGCCGACTGACGTGTTTCTTGCTTTTAGGTCACATAAAGTCATTATGTATGCGGGAACCCCTGTATCATGCTACAAGTGTTTGAGGCTAGGTCATATTGCGAAATATTGCCGTAATGAAGTTTCATGTAAAAAATGTGGTCAAACTGGTCACCTCGCGCTAAATTGTAAGCAACAGGCAAAATGCGTAAACTGCAGGGGTCCCCATGCGTCGTCTTCGATGTCCTGCCCTATCCGACTATGCGAAATTGAGAAGCGCAAGGCACTGATGGAGTGTCGCTTGTTGCAACAAGTCGGATCAGAGCATCCTGAGGCAACACAAGTCAAGGTGGTCGACGCGTCGCAGCAGGCTGTTGCATCCGACTCCTCAGACCCTCCAAATTCCTCGACTGAAGTATCCGCATCATCTCCACCTACCTATGCTGCTGTTGTGAGATCACTAGTAGTAGAAACCTCGTCTGGCCCCGAGATTCGAGTAAATCTACCGCGATCAACATCACTCCCTAAGAAGCAGATTCGCACCGTGGAAAAATTGGCTACAAATACTCTTCGCAAGCCCCGTCCATGGAAGTCATCGCGCACCTCTGCCACTAGTAAACTAAAGGGACGTAACTCCAACATAATCTCATCCTTGAGGCACATCACGAAGGTTTTAAGTATTGTATCCCCGAAAGCTGCAATACGTCTAAAAAAGCTGATTGAGGTTCTCTCACCGTTGTTGTCAACTCTCTCGATGCTATCGTAAGATTTTTATTACTGATTTTAGTCATCTTGATGTTCTCACAACCATCTATTTTTACTAATGCATTGTATAAATTATATTAATCAAAACATTACGCCAAATGTAAAGACATGCCAACTTTTGGATGACGTTAGACTTGGACCCAGTAGCTTAGCTTTTATCCACCTAAACGCGGGGACTGGAGGGATAAAAAAAATCCGGTCATCTGGAGTTATTACAAATTTTTTTAGAGGAAGAGGGAGCCATAATTGATGCGGCAGTGGTTAGTGAAACATGGCTAAAGGATTGCGATCTGGCGTCTCACTCTATAAGTGGTTTTAAATTAGTTGCGTCGGGTAGAGGCTTGGAGAGATTAGGTGGTGGTGTCGGCATCTATGTGCGCTCTACCTGCAATATCTTATCATCGCGCTGTGTTTGTAGTCCTGACGGCAATGTTCAGGCGGCAATGTTCTGAATGTTTTATTGTGGGGTTTTATTCTAACCATGTATCTTGTAAAGACACGCTTCTGAATACCCTAGACAATATATTGCCAACTTGTACCTCTACCCCTGTCATTGTCATGGGCCATGCTAATGTCAACCTCCTTTCGGTCCCGCAGCCTACCGATTATACTTCTTTCTTTTCCGCTAGAGACTTCTCCCTGGTAGTCGAGCGCATAACCAGACCTGCATCTGGTACGTGCATAGACCATATTGCTATTTCCAATTGCTCAAGATTTACTACTGTCCAGCCGGCGGTTCTCGGTACTCTGCTTTTCTCTGATCACTACCTGGTTTTAATATCTTTGTCCGACAACTCGGTGGCTGTCAAACCGTTGGCCGAGCTGGCCTCAACCCTAAGCCGAAGTCACAACAGGGCTAAGATTGATACGTTCCTCTATCGGTTGCAAGATGTCTCGTGGTTAGCAGTTTATGATGCAGTAGACGTAAATTCGGCATTTAACGCTTTCAGTAGAATCCTGCTTCATGTATACGAAAAAAACTTTGATCTGGTAGTCGTTTCTACTCCAAATAGTTCGTCCAAGGTGGGACAATTTTCCTTTTCTCCAGGTTTACGGCGGCTGCGCCGTAGAGTAAATAAGATGTACCGCAGACATCGCAAGATAAATTCGGTAGATTCGAAAGCGTCCTATTTAAATAGTCGTCGCCGCTACCTCAATGCAATTCGCGCTGCGAGGACAGCATTTTACCGAAATTGCTTTGCTTTCTTGCGTGATGATTCCTCTAAACTCTGGAAATTCATCAATGGACTCTGTGGTAGGCGACATGATCCAGTAGAATTACCGTCCGCGTTACTAGTTGCCGAGGATGAAACATTAGATGATCCAGTAAAAATTGCAGACGAGCTAAACTGTCACTTTGCCACGCTAGGTAATACCACGGTCGCTCACCTCAAAAAGAACAGAGATATGGCCACCCTGCTTGACGAGGTATGGGAAAAAAATGACAATGTATTCTCACTCTCTGCTGTCTCTATTCCTGAGGTTCATGGTACCCTTCTCCGTCTTAAAGCAAGCTGGAGTGGAGGTGTCATCGGTGTACCTGCAAAATTATTGAAGTTAGCAGCTTCATCGATTGCAGGTCCGCTGACTGCCATTATAAATCGTTCGTTTGAGTCTGGCAGCTTTCCATCACGTTTGAAAGATACGGCGGTGTTTCCTCTATTTAAGAAAAAGGGTGAGCGAAACCGCGCAGCCAACTATAGGCCGATCTCGGTCGTAGATTATATCTCGAAGGTCATTGAGAAACTGGTGCTGGTTAGGCTAAATGGATATTTAGAGACGATAAATTTCCTTTCCTCAAACCAGTTCGGCTTTCGCAGGGGTAGGTCGACTGACCTCGCGTTGGCCCACTTATGGTAGCGAGTGTCCGACTCGGTTGAGCTACATAAGTTTTGTCTCGCAGTCTTTCTCGACGTGTCAGCGGCTTTCAATTGCCTTGATCATTCCCTTCTATTCCAAATGCTCGCTCAGCTGGGTTGCTCTGCGCCGGCGGTTGCCTGGTTTAGGTCCTATCTCTCAGGACGGAGACAGGTGGTACGAGCTGGTCAAATAGAGTCCTCATGGCAGCAG
Organism: Dermanyssus gallinae; assembly: GCA_003439945.1. NCBI lineage: Eukaryota > Metazoa > Arthropoda > Arachnida > Mesostigmata > Dermanyssidae > Dermanyssus > Dermanyssus gallinae. The sequence continues at coordinate 41,164 of QVRM01002825.1, forward strand.
GTCGATATCGGTACCCCTCAAGGCTCGGTTCTCGGACCTTTTATGTTTCTTATTCTACTGAATTTTATTCTATTACGGATTCAGAGGCTAAACCTTGGCTCAGCTATAGCTTTTGCTGATGACACTACGCTACTGTTCGGAGTGAATCATCGGAACTTTGATATGGACTTGCAGCAGTCGCTTTTGAATGTTGATAATATAATTAGCATTTTTAACATTTTTGGACTAGTCGTCAATGCTAACAAAACCAATTTCATAGTTTTTCGTGCATCGCCGAGGCTTCTAGAATTATCTGACAACCAGATATTTAAGACACGGAACATTAAGCTCTCGCAGACCGCTAGGTGCCTGGGGCTCGTTCTCCAGGAAAACATGAGGTGGCATCCCCATCTGGATTACATTGCACCAAAGTGCGATGCTGTAATATCTACGCTGTGTAAAATGAAATTGATTGGGGTACCCACAGAGGGCTTACTTCTGGTGTACAAGGCCGTGTTTTTACCCGTTCTATGCTATGGAATCCTTCTCTGGGGAGGTAGCTACGACGGAATTCTCCGAAGAGCACAAGTGATACAGAATGATGCAATTAGAGCCATTTTTGCTAGAAGGCGAAGGGATTCGGTCCGTGACTTGCTCATTCGTTTTAACCTACTCACGGTAGAAAGCATTTACTCCCTGCGGGTTTCAATGTTAGCGTACACAATTTCGCGTAGTATTGTGCTAATGGAGATTGCATTTGCACTAGTCCCTACCCTGAGTCGAACATCTGGTAGGCGCGCAACAACTTTTGCAGTGCCCTCTGTATCCTTGAAGTCTAGTCAACACGCACTTGCGTACCGCCTTCCTGAAACCTGGACCCGTATTCCTAAACGCATAAGATGCCTCACCACGAAACACCTCTTCTCTCGCGAGTTAAAGCAGTGGCTGTTAATTTCACAGTCGGAACCAGGCGTGTGATCTAGGTATAGTTGGTATTACAAATGTTGTGCTTCGTATACGAGGACACACCTAGTTTGATTGTATTTATCCACATGTTTTTAGACATAGTTGTTGTAAGTTGTGTTGATGCTGTACTAGTGGACTACTTCGTTTGTGTGTTATATTTGCAAGTTTGTTGCCTCATGTGGTGTTCGGCGTTCTAACAAACGCACCGATTTCTGCTTTGAAGTTCTTGTGTAAATCATTAACCACTGTAATACCATTGTGTGTAAAATGCTTATACAAAGCACTCCTTGGATTTTGCCGATAGTAATTATCTGCTTTGTTGTTTGATTCATATTTTTCAACCATTTTTTTTTACCGAGAACTTAAGCGTTGTGAAATGCAGTTCCGTGAATAAACCACGTTTGAAATTGAAAATATATATATATATATATATATATATATATATATATATATATATATATATATATATATATATATATATATATATGTATATATATATACATATATATATGTATATATATAATTATATACATATATTTTATATATATATATATATATTTTTTGTTCTGCCTGACATAATCGCAAAACTTAAAGTTTTATTATTTTATTATTATTTGGTTACATGTGAAATTCTGACGCCGCTTTGGCTACGGCAAAAAAGTGAGTCCCTTGCCTGTTGGCAATGAACCTATGATCGACGCTGCGTTACCACGCTGTACCTCAACCGATATCCTTTGCAGCAAAAACTGCCATGCCCTCCTATCGCCGGTTGCCACCGCGACTCTGGATCCCAACTCCGCAAGGAAACCCTTTGTAATTTCTCCCATTGGCCCCAGTGTTTCGAAAGCGACCGGTTGGACGATGAAGTTCTGCTCCAGTTCACGGTATTTGGCTAGCTTGCGGTCTTCGGCTGCTCCGACCTCCCGGCTGGTGTGACGAACGTAGGATGCGGTTCGGCCTTCGCTCCATGGAACTAAAGTAGGGCCATCCGGCCGCAGTTGGCTGTTTGACGACAATCCAACAGGCTCTTTAACAGCAGGGATGTGGGCTGTCTGCAATGCCCGGTGAATTGCGTCATTCAGAGCCGAGTGCCTCGAGAACCTGCCGGCGCTCCTCTTGCAGGCAAGAGCATGCTCGCCGGTGAAAGACACCGGGAGGTCGCATTGAGCGCAATTATGAGCAAAGCAGACTGATTCCCCCAAGCGGAGACCGGAGGCGATGCGGAGTGTGGTACTGTCCAGCATCGTCCCCAGCTGCGGTGAGATAATGGCCTGACGCCATTTGCCGCTCCATGGATCTATCGCGGCTCTCAGTCGCGCCCGCTCATTTGGTTATTCGCCTGAGTCAACAGTTGCTCTTGAATCGCCTTGACAACTTGCGAGTCTAAAGACGATTACGATGTGCTCTCAGGAAGCTGACCCCATTTATTCTCGTAGTCGAGGCAAGCTTGATCAATTTGGTCGCTGAAACTTGGGTGAGCATTTGGTGGTGCGATCCCTTGTACCAGAGTCTTGGTGGTTTTTAGGAACCCAAGGTAGGCAGAAATAGCGACTTGCGAGGTCATACGGATTCCCAAGCCACCCGAGGACGTCGGGAGTGAAGCCTGTACCCAAGACGATTGCCTGAGCTGAACGTTCAAAATAACTTGGAAGTATTTGGCAATGTCTCGTCGATCGAGTGAAGAAAGTCCGGATTGGCGTAAGCTCGTGAGCAGCGGAAAAGGCACATCAGCATCGGGGTTGACAAGCTCATGCGTAACAGGCAAAGCGCTGGGTAAGCGTCCAAGAGTCGCAGTCTGCAACACCAGCGCACGAGATCAGAGCAATTTTTTAGATAAAGAAATATCTTTGGAGTCGTCGAGAATTGGGGCTCCTAAGAGCTCCATCTCGTTAACGCGTATTAACCTGGCTGCTGGCAGAAGATTGCGCACCTCTTGGAATGTGGAACTGCGGTGGGGGCCTTCATGGAAAGGAAAAAAGACTTCACATTTGGAGTCATTAAGTGTGAGCCCTGAGACGGCCTCGAACCCCTTTACTAGGGCTAAGTCTCTCAGCACCCTAAGAGTGTCACCGGCGAGGGTGCCGTCGTCTAGAAACCACAGTCGGAGTTTTAAAGACAGACGCGATTGAAGCTGGTGAATAGCGACGCAAAATAGAGCGGGGCCACAAGGGTCCCCCTGTTGAACACCAGAACAATACTCGATAAACTCTCCTTGCCAAATTAGCTTGCTTAGGAACCTGTACATCTGGTGTACTAGCGGGTATAGCGTCTTATAGAGGGCCTTATCGAGTTGAAGGCGTTTTTAAAGTCAAGTTTGACGATTACCTTGCCTGGGACACCTGTTGCGGTTGATGAATGCTCTTGTTGCGTGCACGGCCGCTTCCGCGCCTCCCCTGATTCCGCAGCACAGTTAACGCAAAGAGACTAATCCGATAATGTCCGGCATGCTCTTCCTGGTCAGGATTTTCCCGACTACCCGACGCAGTGTCAGCCCCACGGTAATTGGTCTAATGCCGCCGTCTTTTTTTTTTTTTTTTTGCGCAAGGCCATAGAAGCGAGGCAACATAGAAGACGGGGAGCACGAAATCTGCAGCTTTCCGTTTACAGCGAGATTGACGAAGCGCACTAGGCTAAGGACGAGTTGGTTCTCCTCGCCATCCCCGCCGATGAGATCTTTCAGATTGCGTGGTCGCAGGCCGTCGGGTTCCCCGCCCGAGCTGTTGGCGAAGCTTCTGATGGCGTTGATAACATCTATCGCACACACAGTTATCTTGTGGGACTTGCCGGTGGACACGGGAGGCGGTGCAAGGGAAAAGTTACGTGGACATGGGGGATGTTTGTCTATCAGCGCCAGCCTCGTTTTGCCAGAGTGTGGGGCCACTGTGTCGGTGGACGGAAGAGCCCTCGCCGCAGAGGAAACGTCGCCAAGGGGCGAGCTTTCCTTGAACGACGCGAGCCAAGGAAAAGTCCTTGAGATACGTGCTGCTTAGTCGAGTAGTTGACGCTGGAGCAAGGGGGATAGTTTCAGGGCCATTTCCCGGTCGGAATCTGTTTAGGTTCTCGCGAAGTACCGATGTAAGGGTTCGGCCGCGTTCCTTCTAGCGCGGAATGCAGAATACTGCAGTTGGGAATTGAAGTAGTCTTCTGTATGACTCCCTACTGGCTGAAAGGCAGACCTCGTTAATCAGGTTTGAGAGCTCGAGAGACGTTGTCGCGGCTGCTGGCAGAGGCAACGGCCCACCTGCGGATGTCTTGTTGTGACATCATTGCGAGGGAGAACTAGTCTTCGGTGCGACGTCGCACGCGGCAGCGGCGGTAGCCGCTGTCGTCGCGTTATCGGTTTTGATCGGTCGCAGATCCGCCAAACCGAAGGTTAGAGCAGACTGAAGAGCATCTTTAAGCTGCTCGCGCAGGCCCTCAGTGAGATCGGTTGGGCCGTCGGTGGAATTGGTGGATCTCGTAGCCGACCTAGCGAGTTCGGTTTGGCCGAACGAGCCAGGAAGAATGCACGCAAACGCTCTTTCGATAGCACTGCTGATGTAAATAACAATGGTGTCGATGATGGATGGTAGTATCTTTTCGGTTATTGCGAAGATCATATTGTCAAAACCGTCGCTTCGCGTTGAAAGGAGGGGCGCTCCTCAACGGCCACAGGAGTCTTTTGAGGCGGGTCCACACGTCGTGGAGGGACCTTAACCCCGTTACGAACGACTGCGGAATAAGACCGTTTTGAAAACAAGGCCGATGGCTGGATGTCGCTCACCGGTGCGCAAACCTTTACCGTGGGAGCGGAGGTGTTTTGTTGGATGCGTAGTGGCGCTGATCTCTTGAGTTGTGCCATTCGTTGGAGGCGATGAGGGCACGATCCCCAGGTAGACTCGTGAGGCCCCTTGCAGAGACAACATTTCGGGGGCTGTGTACAGTCTTTACGGAGGTGGTTAGTGGAGCCGCAGCGGCGGCATCGAGGGGACGACCACGGGCATTTCGGACTGATGTGGTCTAGGCTAAAGCACCTGTAGCAGTGGTGTGGCTCCCTATAACGGCCAGGACCGAAAGAGCCCTGGAGAGCGCCGCCAATGAGGCCTTGTCAATGGTGTCCGAGTGGATGGAGTCCCATCACTTGAAACTGGCACCCGACAAGACGGAGGCGATGTACCTAACAGGCAGAAAGAGGACGACCGGCATTAACCTCGTGATGGCGGGCCACCCGATAGAAATCAGAAAGAAGGTAAAGTACCTTGGGGTCATGCTAGACACCGGACTGACCGGATCGGCACACGTTAAGTACGTGGCCGAAAAGGCCCAAAGGGTCTCCCTGAACCTGGCGCGGATCATGCCTAGGGTCGGTGGGGTGGCTGAGGTGAAAAGAAGGCTCCTGGCGTCGGTGGCCGAATCAACGGCGCTATACGCAGCCCCAGTCTGGGGGGACATGGCAATGCGGACGGCGAAAAATAGGGGGGCACTAAGGTCGACCCAACGAACGCTGGCAATCAGGGTAAGCCGGGCGTATCGAACAGTCTCGACCGAAGCTCTCCTGGTCCTAGCCAAAATGCTGCCATGGGACCTCCTAGTGGCTGAACGAAGTAAAATGTATCTAGACGAAGGTCTAGATCTCACCAGGGCCAGGAGTGCCACCATATCGGCCTGGCATGAGGAATGGGCGCAGGTAAGACCCGGTGTGACCACAGGGAGCTGGACCAAGAGTCTGATACCGGACCTCAGGGCATGGTATGACCGCCGACACGGGGAGCTTTCCTACTGGACGACTCAGGTTCTGACCGGACACGGCCAGTTCCAGAGCTACCTGTCAAGGATCAAGAAGGCCATTAGCGATATCTGCGTACTGTGCGACTCTGGAGAAACGGACAACGTAGAGCATACTGTTCTGCGGTGTGATGCTCTCAGGGAAGCACGGGACGCAGCACCAACCGCTGTGAGGGGCCGACCCATCAAGGAGGTGGTCTCCCATATGATGACTTCGGCGGAGGCATGGAGGGAGGCGACGAACTTGTTCGACGCTGTTTTGACACTCAAGACAGCCAAGGAAACGGCCAGGCGGGAGAGGTTTGAGCGGGTCTCTCGGGAGAGTGGTCGAGACGAGGAGCCGAGGGAGGGGGGAGGGGGTGGGGAGCAGCCAGGCCCTCATGGTCTCGACGCACCCTCACAGGACGGATTACAAAATGGCATCCCCCTATCCAACCGCAGGTAGACATGCGGGATGATAGTCAGGGATAGAGCTGATTGAAGGAGAACGGCAGAGACGCCTCTCCCACGGTTTCGATGTAATGCCAAAGTAATACCGAGCCTGGGGGGGTGGGGAGGAATCCGGGTTTAGTGGGTTTGCGAGTCTCACACTAGTCACGCAGGCTGCTAGTGGCGCATGTGCATCATGCATTACCAAAACCTCCCAGAACAAAAAAAAAAAAAAAAGTGGTGTGGCTCCCTGTAGAGCATCAATGCCGGCAAAGGTAAGAAATACGAAGTCAGTAGGCATTACAAAGCCTGTCCTGATGTTTTTTGACGGCACCCAAATGGCCTCGGTCATCCCCAAAGACTGCAGCTCATTGACAATCATCACTGAGTGACGGATGAACGGCACAGATTTTACCCTTAACGGTGGATATTTGGTTGCTCGTCCGTGATTGGACAGGTATACCCGCGAGTGATGTTAAACTCAGCAAAGTGGTCCTATCCATCAAATCAGCGGCAATAATGACGAGCTCACCGCTGCGAGCGAAGCAAGGCTCATCCATTTCCCCTTTGATATGCCTGGCTATATCCATGCACACTTTGATGAAATTTTTCTCAAGTACTTTGTCCTCGGCTGAGAATAAAACTGCTTCGGAACGCTCCTTGGTTACAACTTTAGGACCAGTTATTTTTAGAGACGGTTTACCACCCGGGCCGACCTTAATCCAGCCATCTGGATCATCGACGTTAAGAGTATCACCCTCCTCAGCCATTATATTATCTCCCAGCGAAACCAGTTTTCCCGCGCTATCAGAAATGACTGTATCCGCCATAACATTAGCGCCATTTGCATATATATTTATATATATATATATATATGAAATGAAAAATCATCTTTTTAGTAACTATGTATCTCGAATAAACCATTTATTGCCCTTTGGTACAGACGGTGCCACAACCCGCCATAACATTAGCGCCATTTGCATATATGTATATATATGAAATGAAAAATCATCTTTTTAGTAACCATGTTCTCGAATAAACCATTTATTGCCCTTTGGTACAGACGGTGCCACAACCATCTCCGGTTCCCAGGTAGAATCTTAGACAGTCAAGAAGTCTATAAAACACGCGAAGATACTAATGTCACGAAGATCAGCGCTAGAATAAACGAATCACTAGTAACGCCAATGGGCCGACACGAATGAGAATGCGTGTAGTGTGTGTGTTTGTTTTTATCAAGTTCCGGCTGAAACTTCGTATTCAAGAAAAAGTCTATTCTATAGAGGTTCTTCTTGTTGTTAAACGTCAAATAAAACTCTCCCTTAAAACGTTTTTCGAGACTTCTGTTTACAGCGCTTTCAGACAACGGCCCAAATTTTTGGTTTGTCATATTATCCTTACCAAACCAAACACCAGGGTTAGTAACTGCGCGCACCTCAATTGCTTTCACGAAGTAGTCTTTAGGTGAAGCAAGAGGGCCGTTTGGACGAACCATACACGAACCGTATTTCGAAAATGACCGCTTCCACACTTCTGCGTCCTTACTGTCATCACCGCTGTCACTCGCCCACGACATGTGCAAGTCCTTCTCAAGACTTTTTAGGTCATCCAGATTTAAGTGCGCACTTTTGCAATACTCGGGACCTGAGGATTTACCTGTAATCACACCGCCAAAAACAGAGTCGCAACACACAAATTAGAATTCCATTTAAATGATATGGATTCCAATAGTAAGAATGATGCTGATAACCAATTCACATTACTAATTAGTTAATTGCATCGGGTCCGCGTTTTCACGTCAATATACATATATGTATATATTAAAAAGATTAGATATGGTTTTTTAATGATATAAATTAGACATGGTTATTTAATAATAAGAAATGCTATGCTCATAAATGGTCAAAGATCGTTTCACTGCGTTTCACCAACAAACGAGCGCACTACGCAGAGAAGATGACTCTTCTGCTCTCCAAGATGGAACGCCTAATATTCACATTCATACGCCAACTTACAAAATGTATGAATTGCTAGAAAGTTTTTCGTGTAAGTTCCAATAACCTACGGAGCCAACAAGCCATCATTCCCCGTTTGAGGGCCAATTGGGCGCATTAAAGTCCAAACTGTACTCGCATACCTGGGGCGATGCGATAAGTCACTGGAAGCAACACATTGTATGAGTTGAAATTTTACTCAGATAAATCGAGATGCATTTTTATTAACAAAACTTTTCTCAACAAAAAAATAGTAGCTTACATAGCAGAACGAGCGGCCGGAAAAGCAGAGGCACGCCTTTATTCGGGGTACCAAAGCAACATTCACGGAGCAGTACCACATTTAACCATTATAGACATAGTGATTGATTATCTGCCGGAAAAGCAGAGGCACGCCTTTATTCGGGGTACCGAGCGGCTGGAAAAGCAGAGGCACGCCTTTATTCGGGGTACCAAAGCAACATTCACGGAGCAGTACCACATTTAACCATTATAAACATAGTGATTGATTATCTGCCGGAAAAGCAGAGGCACGCCTTTATTCGGGGTACCAAAGCAACATTCACGGAGCAGTACCACATTTAACCATTATAGACATAGTGATTGATTATCTTGTGAAGGTTAGCTCAGTTGGCGAGATGAATGTCTCTAACTTTACCGTGTTAACACTTAACCGTAGCGCTAAGGTAACAGTTATATTATTGTATATATATGAAATTACAAAAGCATACCAGGGCTAACCGGTAGAAAGCCACATATCGTCCACTGATAGGTATCTTGTATTCTGTGGCAGTGACTCTTACAGTAATCGTAATACCAACAGAGGCTGAACTTGAAGGCATCAAATTTCACCGATTTCGCACAAGCATGCTCACTGAATGTCAACAACAGTGCCACAACGATCTGTAATTAAATATATATATATATATATATATATATATATATATATATATATATATATATATATATATATATATATATATATATATATATATATATATATATGTATAAATGTATGTATTTGTATATAAATACATGAGTCGTCATAGTATATATATAAAGTGTGTTGCAAAAAATTAGCAACTCATGTTTTTTTGTGATAATTTCGGCTTGGTTTATTTGAATGGCTTGAAATTTTAAGCGCATGATGTACATGACAAAACATAAGTATAGTGTTGATTTCATTGCAATCTCAACATCGGTTCATACAAAAAAATAAAAAAGTGTGAAAAAACAGTGTTGCAAAATATTAGCAACAATAGCGCCTTACAGCGTATTCGATTCTTAGCAGGGCTGTATGACTCATTTGAAACTACATATTTTATTCTAGAAACGGGTTTTTCGTCCCTTCTTCTGAATCAAATCGTAAACTCGGTCTTTCATGGAGTTAATGAGCTGTTGTAAGTACGAAAGTGGAATATTAGTTCATGCTTGCTGGACAGCTTCTTTGAGGTCCGACAAATGATTATATTGTCGACCATTTGCATAAATCTGCTTTACCAAATGTCCCCAAAGATTTTCAATAGGATTCAGGTCTGGACTTAATGCCGGCCAGTCAAAAAGTGGCACTCCTTGTTCTTGAAAAAAGGCTATAGTGCTAGCCGAGGTATGAAACGTGGCGTTGTCTTGTTGAAAAACTGCGTCAGGTCCCCCAATTCTTCTGAAGTGGGCTTCTAACTGGGAACCGACAATGCGCTGGTACATGTCAGAATTGTTTCGGCCCACAATCTCGACTAGATCAGACTTCCCATTATATCCAAACGCGCCCCAATATTTCACAGAGCCACCACCGGCCACACGTTTCGAGAACCATTTAGGTTCCTTCCGTAAGTCGTGCCAAGTACTGACAGCCGTCAGGGCCATCGAGATTAAATTTCTTTTCATCCGGGAAGACGATGTTTTTCCACTCGTTATCCCAAGTTTGGTATCTATGCGAAAATTCACGCCGTGCGACAATGTGCTTCGGTTGCAGTCGCGGCATAAGCTTCCTTTTCGCGTATCGCACGTTTTTGTCAGAACTTAACACTCGGTACACTGTGGATCGGTGCACTGGCACTCCCAAAGTAGTCCTGATCCTGGAAGAAGACATTTGGTCATGAGTAGCCAACTGTATGATCCTTCGCCGATCTCGAATAGTCAAAACTGGCTTACGCCCACTGTTAGAAATGCACCTTTGGTTCACTCCAGGGTGTAAGAACTGATGGTGCTCTTATGCCGTCCTAATCTGGTTGCTATAGCAGTTACTGTATGACCGAGATCAGCATATGCCTCAATTCTTGTCTTTTCGTTATCCGAAAGATCCTTTGTACGACCCATGGTTTAAACATAAGATTCGTCGTTACTTCGGAACAACGACTAAGCTGTAGAATATTTTGCAGCTATATAACGATTGATTTAGCTAGACAATATTCCTGACATTTGATCCCTGGGATCGAATATCAGCTGTAGTATCGACTATCTTTCACAAACAAGAGCTGTGTTGTTAGCATGTTATTGTTGCTAATATTTTGCAACACTGTTTTTCACACTTTTTTATTTTTTGTATGAACCGATTTTGAGATTGCAATGAAATCAACACTATACTCATGTTTCGTCATGTACATCATGCGCTTAAAATTTCAAGCCATTCAAATAAACCAAGCCGAAATTATCGCAAAAAAACATGAGTTGCTAATTTTTTGCAACACACTTTATATACAATATATATATATAGATATATATATATATATATATATATATATATATATATATATATATATATATATATATATATATATATATTTTTTATAAAATAAATGTATATATATATATATATAATGTTTGCAGGGACCCAACTGTCATGTTCCCACCGCTAATGATTAAATCATTTAATTTATCGATAATGCTCTTAGTGAAATAAATGCACTCCTGTAAATACGCCGTGAAAAGTTTTCCTTTAGGCGGCAGACGACTAGGTCACCCGCGTACATGACGATGTCGATATGTCAAGAGTGTGTCTTTGATGTACGTCTTCGATGCGAATCAGCACGGAAAAACAGGTCGTCACAGGGTACAATTGATGCTTTAATGCTTGATGATTCCGCGGTCTGTGACTTTGGCCACAGCGTTTTTCAATGTCTAGTAGGAGTGCACAAGTTGCTGCTGTCGGTCCACAAATTTTGAGTGTTTGTTGCTTGTTTGGCAGTGCTTGTTTGTGATCACGGAGAAACATAAATCGGCGCTCGAGAATACTGAGTGACTTTCCTTAAACTTCACTTTTCTGAGCAAGCAATCTCCACGATGCATAGCCGCAAGTAGAGGCTTCTTGCTTTTTCCGAATTAATCACACGAGACATTTCTGCCATGACCAAGGTATCTTGCCGGTAAAATAACCTTGGTGGAGAATTGACAGCATCGCTGACTTTCTTTGGGCCAGGCAAGTTGATATTCTAGAATCTTAACAGGTATAAGGACGTGACCGGCTAATATATGTCCAAAACAAGATTTTAGAGCTTCTAGTAAGAGCGAAGGGCAAGCGATTTTTACGATAGTTTTTTTGTGGCGCAACACACCACGTTTTTCCCACGACCTTTGTCAGGTTGTTTGACTCCTTGCTACCTCCTCTTCGACGACAGACACCAAGCCACCTGACCTACACACAATTTTCTGGAAAACACGAGACTATCTTAAGGCAACGCATTCACAGGCGACACTCTGCTTCTGAAGCCATGGCCCGGAGTCGCGTCGATTTAACTATTCACTTCGAACTACCCACCGACTAAGGTCCTGGTGAATGAGAACCATTTGACAACCCTACGAAGGAATGAACTAAGACTAGAACTGCTGAACAGTAGATTATACGACGACGACGTCAAACAACGGCAAGTTTACCTATAAGATGCGGTTTTCTTGGACTAAAAAGTCAGTACTCTAGCGCCAGCTTGCAGCTCTACTAGCTCTGTTCTAAACGAGTTGAATCCATTGCCAGGATTGCTGGTAGAAGAAAATAACATAAAATGCGAATCCGTAAAATCAAGGAAATAGCAGAGTGCAGCTGCATCGAGCTTAAGCTGTGTCCGGCCTGGATGAAAAAAACGCCTATATTGGCGGTAATGTGAGGGCTGTAATTACCAGCAAAATGAGCAATGTAATTTGATTGCTACAAGCTAAGCCAACAGGTGGAATACACTGGCTTAGCTTGAAAACACAGACGATCATTGTCGTTGCTCTAACTAATTGTAGTACGGTTTCTTTAGTAGTTTCTTTAGTGCATTCACGTCCCGTCTGTACGCTACCCTGATGAATGACTTACCGTCGGTGCAACCGCATGCATTGTTCGTTGTCTTCCCGCTCTAACTGGATTGCCGCTGCGATGCCCAGCCTCGGCTGCACGTCAGGTCAAGCTAGACTTTGGCGGATTTCTGAGCCAGTTGCTTGACCTAATAGCGACGGACAGCTATATATATGCTCGCATATATATATATATATATATATATATATATATATATGCGAGCATATATATAGCTGTCCGTGGGAAAGGGATATGATATGATATGATATAGTTGTGCGAAATCTACGTTTGCGGGAGAACCAGTCAACGCATGAAGGTACCGATTACACTGGCGTATTCGGAAGAAAATTCTGCACAACGGAAGACACTTCACTAGCTTGCGTAGCAAAAAGCCAATACACAGGTTGAGAAAAGTCATAAAAAGTCGATATGTTGTTATGTCTTACGTTAACATTTTTTTTTGAAAAATCGTAAAATTTTTCCATTACGACCAAAACTGTATGTCCAAAAGACAACTCTCACGCAATCGCAAATTTAATGCCCACCACTTTCGTACCAAAGTGATGATGCTGCGTTACGTAGTTGTCAAGTCACTAAGCTTTTTCGATAGCCATATCGAAAGCGAAGGCATGCATATTTACATAGGGCGTATGAGAAAGTTAGGTACATATTTTAAGGTTTGGTAGAACTCAGCAAGAGAATAATTTTTCCGAGTGGAAGGAGGGGGCGGAAACGTCTTGGCAAATGTTTACGGTTCTGAACGTGAAAACTTGCACGCAAAACATAACAACTATGACTGTCGAAAAAGCTTAGTGACATGACAACTACGTAACGCAGCACCATCACCTTGATACGAAAATGATGGGCACTAAATTTGCTATTGCGTGAGAGTGGTCTTTTGGACGTACATTTTTGGTCGCAATGGAAAAATTTTACGATTTTTCATGAAAATGCGTTAACGTGAAATATCGACTTTATATGACTTTCCTCACTCTGAGTATTAGCTTTTTGCTACGCAAGCTAGAGAAGTGTCTTCCGTTGTGCAGAATTTTCCTCCGAACACGCCGGTTCTTCCGCAAACAGAGTTTTCGCACAACTATGTAGGAAAAATAGCAGAAAAACTACGTTTATAAACTTCACTCTCTCTCCTAAACAAGACGTTTCCACGTCTTCCCTCCATAGGAAAAACTTATTTTCTTGCCGAGTTCTATCAAACCTAGAAATGCGTGCACAACAATATGAATGACCCTGTATATATATCTTAGATGCCTAATCAGCTCAAAATATAGGGATAAAGTGCAGCCAACAGCGTACTAAATATAACACTTTCTAGATCGTGTAGAGTTAAAAATCAGCGAATTGACGGTCGCTCGCCGGACTATTTGCACTTGAAGCAGAATGCACTCATGTCGGCATTACAACCGAAGACAAAGTACATGGAACAATGAAATAAAATAAATAATTACCCTGGCGCTACTAAAAACATTAGGAATGTTAACGACTTCTAGCAAGAGGGCTAGCGATGAAACTACTAGCATTGTTTTGACTACTACTGTCATCACATTTATTTCACTCATGTTGAGTGTATAAAACATTGACATGTTCACCGTTGCCAGCTGTTCGTTCTGTGTGAACTCGGCATATTATTCGCGAACGGCAGAGCAGTGATCTCCTCGCTAGGGCCAGGCAGGCAGACGCATGGTACTTTGTACATGCCTGAGAGCACAGTCGACAGACGCACTCTATGTACTCCTCGTGGAAGTTCGTATTTGAATAGACCAGGTAATGATATCCATGATCTATGTATTATGTATAGACGTGGCGATTGTCACAGGCAAGACCAGAATAATAACTTTTTAATGTAGTTTTTGTTTTAAATTCCAATAATCAGTTGAATGAAAAACATAATTATATATAACTTATTTCTTTACAAGCTATAACTTAGCACACAGCTTATAAGGATAGAACGCACTTATTTTTCATCAAGCATAAATGCTCGCACTATTATAAACACACAACAAAACACTTGTTTGTTGTGTTTATAATAGTTTTATGATATATAATATAATAAAGCAAGAATAGACCAGAGGTGAGAGGCGCCAAAAATAGCCAAGCGTCTTCAACCTCGATCGAATTATCTCAACAAGCGGTGCACAGTCACAGTGCAGGTACACAAATCGGCACCTTGCCCCTATTGACAGGCAAAGTACTTGCTTCATGTACATTGCAAAACACGTTTCAAGCAAGCCAAAGTTTGCCCGAGTGGGGTGTCCCCCATACTCTGCCAAGACGATACATCAGCCTTAAGGCAATCTTGAGGTGAAAGAGTGCCGCTGCCGTCGGGACGGACAGTCGCCAACCAGATACCGAAAAGGGTTGGCAAATTTTAAGGATTGGCCGCCACAACGTATAACATCTTTGGCAGTCAATCGACCTCCTCTTCTGTTTTGACTATTATTACTACATGTGGCTTTCTTTCCTACTTTGACAAACACCTTTGACACACGGACGTTTTGATACTTTTTCACGGTCCCACACATTTGATACTTTTTCACGGTCCCACACATATTTATTGTTAAACCCTTGGACACATAAGAGTTGTGCACCGGTGAACATGTTTACAGTTACCCTAAATGAAACACCTTGCCGAGTCTAATTTGTCGACAAGCACAATACAAAAACTGCGTTACCCCGATGCACACTCATCAATAGAGGGCTGACAATGGAATTATACAGCCCTTTTGCCTCACATACTGACCATCAACCTTCGCAAGTTGTCGTTTAACCATATGCCTTCACCGCTTAATGTTTCGACAGTCACTGGACTTAGGTTGTGTGATTCAACTAGTTCTGCGTATTGCTTTTCTATATTTCATTCGGCCGGTAACTAACCAGGGGGAGGTGAGAGTCAGACTCCGTTGCTTCCTAGGTGTTTAAACAGTGTAAAAGCCATCCTGCGTTTAAACAGTGTAAAAGCCTTCCCGTCCAGTCTCTTACGATAAGCCGGTTTCCCCAAGCGTGGCTATATGAGTATCTCGCTGCATTGACATAGGTGGGGGGGGGGGGGGGATGGACAACGGTGTTCTAACACGCAAACCGACACAAGTCATTGAGCTCGAATCAGAATCTAGTAACGTGCCTAGTTAAGAAACGGTTGTCATAAGTAGTTGCAAAATGATAGGAAGGTTATTATTGCCAAAAGCAACGGTTGTTGCAATAAAGGTAATGTCACCAACGTCAACAAATGTCCCTCCCTTTCAATACAGAAAATTTGCCTTTATAGGTTTTGAATCTAGAAAAGTCGGTTGGTTTCGGTTTTCGACAACCACGATGTAGAAGTCTATCCAATTACTCTAGGATCGGCCCAAACATTTAAGTAACAAAACACTGACATTTGCAATTTAAAGTTGCAGTATTATAAGAACGCGCTGGGAACTGCAAGTCCACTTTTTTGTTGCCAAGAAAAAGTGCTTTACGCGATAGTATACCTGTATGTCTATATGAGTATGCTCGGATCCACGTGCGGATAGGTTTGCGACTACGACGCCTGACGGACATGACTAACCAAACGGTCTCCTGATCCATTCAACTGTTAGATTTCCTCTTATTCACGAAAAAACGTCGTTAAATGCATTTAGTCTGAGTTTTCTACTGAGCTGACATTACCGCCCTCTGAAAGAATTACGACTCTTTCCGGCCGAGTGCGTGTGGATCGACTCTGAGACGAGTTGCCGCAAAAATTGCCGTGAGCCTAAACTAAAATTCGATATTGCCCGCTATCCAACAGCAACAGCAAGTGTGCATAGCAATAATAAGCAGTGTTAAGACGGGACGGTTGTACATGCTCCAGGAGGTTTTGACATGCGTGGGTTTGCCAAGTGAGACCTCCACGATCACCTTGTCTTTTAACTTGTCAAATAGCAACTTGCTGATAGATCCACGAGCTTATCCGAGAGCTTTAAACCACGTGTCCACAGTCTAAGAGCGCCGCTACAAGGAGTCCTTCTAATTGTTGTGGGGTTTTAATCAATTCACAAAGTAGTTTGCAGAAATACAACCCTTTGGGCTTGGCCCTATTGCACTTCGAAACTTTAAGCCTCGTTTTTCAAATACAAAGCCCATTTAAGGTACGGAATCTAGGGACAACGCGGCATTGAGCGAGCAGCTAACTCGATCTCTAGCGCTGTACTTCAGATGGAACATTTATAAATAAGGCGACTTATCTCAAACAAGATAGAATGTACAGTTATAACATTAGGATGACTAACAGAAAGATAAGCGGCTGGCAAAACAATACTGGTGCTCTGTGCGATACAGATATAATATAAAATATATCTGTTTTTAAAATCCCCGATGCCCTCAGACCATAACGCAATTTATTTTAATCTTTTATTCGATTCTGAATATCATCCTATTGAGGAAACAGGATACAATTTATTTAGGGGTGATTACGATCAAATCATAGAAAAGCTGACAATTGTTCCATGGAGATATATATTCCTAAACTGTGATACCGAAGATAAAATGTGTAATTGCGTTGTTTATCAGATGCACGTTGTGATCGAGGAATTTGTTCCTAAACGCACCGGCAAGTCTAAAAATAACACTAGGCTGCGTGAGTATATATCTAGTCTTAAATCACTTATTGAAAAAGACCGAGTCCGCGGTATGCAACCAAACTGCGTAAAGCAAGCAGAAGACTTCGGGTATTGGAAGAATCTTCTTCTGGGTGGCGAATGACCCAAGTTCACTACCAAGCAAAGGTGCTGGAACGCATGAGGCCGGAAATGAGACTTCTATTGGCAACGACGAGGTCCATTTACCGACGAACTCTGCGGAATGCTAAAAGGCAACACGAGCAACAACTGGAGACTCGACTGCTTCAGAAGACCGAACAAAATCCATATTTGTGGCTCCGTAACACTTCGGAGGGGAGGTCTGCATGTCCAGTTGAAAGCGATGTACTCTATGGCCACTTTAGATCGATCCTCAGCTCACATGACACAGTGCCAAGGGCAGTGCCTACTCTCATGTCGGTCTGGTCAGAAGAGGATCTGAAATGGAGAACTCAACTGGACGAATACTTCACCGTCCAAGAAGTGGCGGAGGCACTGGGTCAACTCCCGAGAAACAAAGCACCTGGGCAGATGGCATCTGTAATGAGCATCTGCAGCAGGCTGCCACAATGACCGCACACTGGACCGCGCTTTTTAATAGGTGCATTTACAACGGTCGACTACCATCAGCGTGGAGACAGTGCGTTATGGCACTTATTCCAAAGAGCAAGGGACCGCGGACCGAGCCCTCTTCTTGGCGGGGCATTGCCAAGAAAAGCTGCGTTTACAAACTGCTTGCAAGCCTCCTAGCCGCTCGTCTAACGTCGTTCGTCGAATACAAAAAGCCATTACCAGGCAAACAACATGGCTTTCGTGCGCAGAGGTCAACACTAACTGCATGTGCAATCCTCCTTGCAGATATAGAGCAAACCCTGTCACGAAAGGGACTGTTTTTATACAGCGTATTTGTGGATTTCCGAGCCGCGTTTGATTCAGGCTCAAGAACTCGAGTCCTGCTTAAACTCGCCGAAATCGGGGTCCAAATACGGATGCTGACATTGATGAAGGACGTGCTACAATCCAATCAGATCATCTTGGACGACGGTGTAGCGGAGCACCCAAGCATAGAACAAACGACAGGCTTTGCCCAAGGCGATAATCTCAGCCCTTTGCTTTTTTGTTTACTGGTAGCCGATTTACCAACACGTTTACAGACCCGACACCCAGCTGTCAAGATAATTATGTATGCCGACGATCTAGTACTCTACAGTAGCAGCAGATACCATCTGCAACAGACGCTGGCCACTTTGTCGGCATACGTGAACGTAGTAGGCCTTGAAATAAATATGCAGAAGACAGAAGCTATGAAGTTTAGGCACGCGGGCAGGCTGGCCGTGACCGATACACTTAGGTTAAATGGACAAGACCTGAACTATGTAAATAAGTTCACATATCTCGGTATCACAGTGACCCCCTCAGCCAAGACCTTCGCACATATAGAGGAGAGGTCTCGAAAAGCCTTGATTGCGGCGACAACCCTTAAGAAGCCCCAGATGCTCTCAATTAGGGCAGCGCCAGCTCTATTTGATATGAAAATAGCGCCAATTGCATCATACGGGATCGAGCTTGTATGGGAAAAACTAAGCTCGACCCAACTTGGTGCTCTCGATCGTGTGAAACCAGCTTATCTGAAGCGGGTACTAGGTTTACATACGTCAGCATACAACCGCCTCCCGTATTTGCTGTGCGATGCTCCACTATTCGTGGAACAGGTCAAAAAACAGTTTGCGCTTCCAGACACCCCTGCATACAGCGAGTTCATACGGCGATATGAAGAGAAAATGGCAGAGATCGATCCACATTTTTATATGACAGATGCAATGGTTAGGTCAGAATGGAAGGGCACGTGCAGGACAAACAGGCACATGACCACCCGATTTGCTGTACACGGTTTTCATCACCTTCTATGTCAGAAAGACGCTTGCCATGAACCCTGTGACACATGTGTTTGTAAATATTGTTTTGGTATATGCGTAAGATATCATGGCAGTGAGTGTAATGCAATCCCCTCTCTAACAAAGCTGGCACTCAACGATTTTTAATATTAATATCATCACGAGACTGTAGTGATATTGGAAGAATCCAATATCGATTTTAAAAATTCAAGTCGTTTTTTAGGTATGCCAATAAGCGCTTAAAGGGAAAAGAGAATATAACGGCACTTAAAACAGGTAATGCGATTATCACTGATAATATCTCCAAAGCGGATGTTTTTAAAACTTTCTTTTCTTCTGTTTACGTGGCCGCAGCAGGTCCAACAAAAGCACTTATTTTCCCCCCGCCAACGTCATCAAGGTGTTCGTATTTATTTGTGTCGAAACATAATATTTTAAATACAATTAATCAACTCTCATCTTAATGTAGCCTCACCCCAGACTGCATCCCTCCGCTATTTTATAAAAAAATGGCACATGTTATAACTGAGCCACTCTCATTAATTTATGCTAGGTCCTATGAATACAATACAATACAAGTCTCTTTTATTAAAAAAGGGGTTTTAACAAGTCACATATTTTGTCGTCGTCCCGTGCGCGGCGGGCCAGGCGCCACGCAAAAGCATTGTTAACGACTTCGGCATTGGCTATTTCCAGTGCGTGAATAGTTACGCCGCTCCGTAAGTTGTTCGTCCTTACAGTGAAAAACTTTGAAAGTCGATTTTCTTTTATGATCTGTCTAAAAATACGAGTGTCAACCCGTCGTTGGTACTCGTCTACACTAGGGAGTACAATTTCGGCACGAACAATTTTGCAGCGCCAGGACAGACGCTTAATGAACCTGTCCTGCACGCGTTGCAACAGTGCCACATCTTTCCCATGGAAGGGTGCCCAGACATGAGCGCAGTACGTGAGTTTCGGTACTACTATTGTTTCGTACAGTTTTATATACATTTTAAGGTCCTGCAAGATAAACGTTCTAAGAAGAAGGTTGCACAGTCGAGTCGCTGCAGTCGCTGTTTCCACAATATGTTGCCGGAACTTAAGTTGGCGATCAAACGTCACTCCCAGGTCTTTGTACGCATTGACTTCATTTATAATGTTTCCGTCCAAGTAATACTTAGCATCATCAGGAATGGTCTTTAAAATTGCGCATTTTGGAACAGATAACTCCATTCGGTTAGCTTTGGACCAGCTGGATATGAGATTGACTGCTTTCTGCAGTTCCGTTCGATCCCGGTCACTGTGTACTTCGGTATAAACCTTGAGATCATCAGCATACATTTTGTAAGTGACATTGAGTGCGCTGAGAGCACGACCTAGATCAGTGACAAAGATCGCGTACAATAATGGGCCTAAGCAAGAGCCCTGAGGGACTCCTGACGTACATCGCCCGCTGCTGGATAAGGAATCATCAACTCTCACCCTGAAAGTTCTGTCTGACAAGTATGCATTGAGCCACTTGATTATACGAGGGCCGATTCCAAGTGAAGCAATTTTTACCAGCAGAAGCGTATGGTCAACCCTGTCAAAGGCGCGCGAGAAGTCAAAGTACAGTACATGGAGGGTGACTCTTCTATTACGCGCGAGAGCCCAGTCCTGTGATACTTCGAGGAGTTGAGTTTCGGTAGAGCGCCCTTTGGTAAAACCATGCTGATTGGGATCCAAGTGGCCGTTCGCAGATAAGAATTCTGTAATGTTGTCGACGACGATTTTCTCCATGATTAAACATGGGATAACACATTGGGCCACAGGTCGATAATTTTCCGGCAGATACCTCTTGCCTTTTTTGTGGAGGGCTGTGACGATAGATTCTTTAAATAAAGTCGGCACCTCACCATCCTCGAAGGAACGAGTAAGAATAATTGAAAGCGGAGCCGCCAAGACGTCCGCCAATTGCGCAAACAAAATTGGCGGAAGTCGGTCAGGAGTCACGCTTGACCTCCTCTTCAGTGTCTGCAGCTTCTGAAGCACCACGTCAGCTGAGAAAGTGATATCGTTGAGATGTGCTGCTGATGTGGACGGAGGGAGGTTGACAGACTGCCCTGATGGGATGTAGACACTTTCAAAGTATTGCATAAGAGCGTGGGCTTTGTCCAAGTTTTCAACAAGTGTTGAGTCTTCTACTTTAAGAGGAGAAATACCGCTGTGCAGGTTGAGACGCTTATTCGCGTAGCGAAAAAAGCTTTTAGCATCTCGAATATTTAGGCGTTTTTCCTCTAACCGTCTGTTTCTGGTGGCCGCTCGGGTCAGTTGGCGAGTTAGGGTGCGCCGTTTGTCCGGCGTCATGTCATGTTCCAGGGCGGCAGATGCCCGTCGAATAAACGCGTCAATTCGAGAGAATGGTGGTTGACAAAAGGGGGTAAATCCCTCAACCAAATACGTGATTAACTCTAGGAACTTCAGGTACTGACTCTGAACTGAGTCGCATTCGAAGAAAAACAATGACCAGTTAGTTAATGCGAGGTTGGCAGCAATAGCATCGAAATCCATTTTCCCGTAGTTAAGTCTCTCTTTTCTTTGAGGAAGTGATTGCCGAACCGCCAGTTTGAAAGTAAGTGCCATATGATCCGACTTGACGGGAGGCGCGCAAACTTTCAAGTCCGTAATTGAGTCGACGGCATCTGTTAGTATGACATCTAGGATGTTGTGTTTTCTTGTAGGAATGGTAACCAGCTGGGTGAGACCATTTGCGATGCAAAACGTAGTCAGCAAATATTCCTTTGAGGTTTCAGAATCAGGAATAGTGATTGGATGCCAATTTATTGCAGGCTGGTTCAAATCGCCAGTGATGATTACTGGATAGTCGACTTGCACTAATTCTTCCAAGTCGTTGCAGAGCTCTGCCATCCGACGTGCTAGTTCGGTGGATTCGCCAGTCGGTGAAAAATATGTACAAATTATTCTGTGCATCATATTAGTACCGCACATTATGTCAACAGCGACCGTTTCGGATACAGTGTTTGCTGATACTTCGCAACATTTGAGATCGGGACGCGCAAGGATGCAGACACCACCCCCCGCGCGTCCGAAGCGATCTCTGCGGTAAACATTGTAGCAGCCCATAGATAGCTCTGCAGATGAGACGGTCTCGCTGCTAGCCCACGTCTCAGTGACGCAGACAATGTCAATTTCAGCTGAAGAGCAATATTGGCGAAGAGAGTCGCATGCAGCGTTCTTTACTAAACGCGCAGCGTTAAATGAGAGACAACTAACCAATTTATATTTGAAGATGGTGTTGTGCCTGTTTTTTTCCGACAATCCGTAATTACGCCTGTACATAAAAAGGGATCTAAGTCGAATGTTGATAACTATAGACCTGTGGCAAAATCATCAATGGCGTGTATATTATTTGAAAAATTACTTGTAGATCATATCTTTCACTTCATGCAGTCTGAGGGAGTGCTTGACGAGCAGCAACATGGCTTTACTAAGGCTAAATCTACAGCAATACAGCTAGTTGAAATGGTCTAAGATTGGGCTATTTATATGAACAAAAAGAAAGCATTTGATTGTGTTCACTTTGATTTTTCTAAAGCATTTGACAGAGTAAACCATTTTAAACTTTTACAGAAACTAATTGACCTAGATATAGACAAGCACACTGTTTTATGGATATCAAGTTATCTAACGAATCGGAGGTTTTGTGTGCGGGTTAACAACAGTTTTAGTCAGTATGGGGTGTGTCCTTCGGGCGTGCCTCAGGGATCATGTCTAGACCCACTTTTATTCTGTATATTCAACTTGGATCTTAAAAACGTTATACCCAAAACACTAAAGCACAAACTCTACGCAGATGATCTTAAACTTTGTGGGCCATCGGCACA
Source organism: Dermanyssus gallinae (assembly GCA_003439945.1). NCBI lineage: Eukaryota > Metazoa > Arthropoda > Arachnida > Mesostigmata > Dermanyssidae > Dermanyssus > Dermanyssus gallinae. The sequence goes on from QVRM01002825.1 coordinate 63,943, forward strand.
AAAGCCGAGAGGGAGATATTACAGAGAACAATTGACTCCATCTCCGATTGGTGCGCCAAAAATTATATGATAATTTCGGTCCCTAAATGCGCCGTTGTGTGTCTGAAAAATTACCACGTTTACATACTTGATGGACAAGAGATACCCAGAGTGAACAGCATTCGCGACCTTGGGGTAACGGTAACACCGGAGTTAGATTTTAAAATTCACATCACGCAAACTATTTAATCTGCTAGTCTTATATGTAATATGATATTTCGTTATTCTATTATCAAATGTCCAATGTTCTATATCCGCCTTTATAATAGCCTTGTAGTTCCTAAATTCATCTACAGCTGTGAAGTCTGGCGGCCGTATTTGAAGAAACATATTGATGCAACTGAAAAAGTTCAGTCTAAATTCCTTCGACGTGTTGCATTGAGATGTAAGGTAGAGCGTAGCAGTCTCGACTTAGTACCTATATTTATTGTTCGCTTGGCATGTATACCTTAATACACATGTCACCCTTTTATATCAGGGGATACCTATATCAGAACTACACTCGAGAGCAGATTTCAAAATGTACGCACGCATCTCTCAGTCGAATATACGTCCCGCACGATCTGACCGAATCAACAATATGTTTTCGTGGCGCATGGCGAAAATGTTGAGAACCATGAACATATACATATAATGTAATATAATAAAATAATAACTTAACAAATAATAACATAAAAATAATACATAATTATATACTGTACAATTACATATATTTTGCAAAGTTACTAATTCGACTTATTATATGGTAAATTGTTCTTTATGTCTCTTATGTTGTGCATTGTATATATTGAATACAGGATTTTCCTGAATAATTGTGTATATAATTATCTACCTTTTGAAAGCAATAAAGGAGCACTTAAATTGAATTGAATTGAAAATTGAATTGCGGCTACGTTGGTAGGAAAGTATGACATATGTATCTTAAGAATACTATTACGAGAACAAGGTGACCCTTGCGTTATCAGGATGAGGGGCAACTTATTTAACAACTTGAGACCTCTCCTTCAGACAGCGCTGTATACAGCTTGAGTACATCAAGGTTTCACCATAGCTTACATTGTTACAGCTTACGGCAATTCAGACAGCGGACAAAGACGGAGATCTACGCCAAAACAGGTGAGGCTGGTTATTGGTTTTTGACAGAGCATCTCATCTAATGCAAGCTAGACGATCGTTCTTATGTGGTATTGTGCAGACAATGTTGCACAATAAGAATCTACCCCAAAAAAGCAATGTCTCTAGCCTTGGACGTCTCTGCGCGTAGAGGGTGGGTTAGAATCCTACCGGCCACAATATTAGTGCACTATGCTGTGCCACAATACTGTTCGCATCGATGCCGCCTTAAGAATAAACACAGCCCTGTACAATATGGTGAACGCAAGTGGTTAATACTAACTGCTCGACCCAAAAAGCCTGCATAACTGAACGCGATCATCAAACAAGCTCTTCTGAGGGACAATGTTTGCCTACACAAAGCAAATATGCAGATCTAGTCGAGTAATATAAGTGCCCTAAATTAGATTAAAAAATAAACTAAGGTCCAAGGTTTCGTGTAAATTTATAGGTGCTTAAAATATGTTTGTTTCTTATGTCAGTCAGAACGGTACTTGAATAAAAATACGCCGCGCATGTCTGCTTGGTTTGTCAGCAAACTTTAAGTTCCTGTGTAGAAGCATTGTAAGCAGTGAATGACTAATGTCCGAAATTTGTTTATCTGATCACGTGAACAAGCACACAGGTTAAAGGTCCTGTGTATGCCGTTTAGGCTAGGTGAGGATGCGATTGGCGCCGAAGACAACACAAAGCTCACCTCAGAGGCGACGAGCAAGACCCACCCGAAATAGCCTCTTATAAGAGCCACTGGCGAGTCGAGAGTCACATGAAATAGAGAAAGAAAGAGCAAGGGGTTGCTGAATTCGTTCTGGAAGCGGTGGCGGAGTGAATACATGCTCGGGTTGCGAACAGCTCTACGGCGAAGGGGGACGCGGAACGACGTGCTAAAGAAGGGCGAATGTGTGTGTGCGATTGGAATCCCGGGACGTCCCGCTTATAAAGTGCATGTACAGCAAACAAATAAGACGGTTAAAGATCGGACAGAAAGGCGCGGAATACAGTGACCATTTCTAAACAATATGCGTGCTGCAGACACCTATCTTGCAAATTAAGGGTTAATCGGACTACGCAGACTCCCTATACGATTAAGACTCCCTTATCAGATAAATTTGGCGCACAGTTTCAGGACTTGACGAATTTTCTCGCTAACGAGGTGACGTCACGCGAAAAACAAAATTCGTTAATACAGAGAGACAACAAACCGGGGTCGGGTCTTGCGCAGCGGCCGTGGTCGAGTAGTCTAAGGCCGGCGAGGGAGCACTCTCGGAATGACTCAGCACAAGTTTACCAAGCGCACGTGGGACCGCGGACCTGTAATACCCGTAACACTAACATCAATAACAACATTACTAACGACAATTATAATAACAAGCGAGAAAGCCACGCGTCTAATCATCACACTATGCAATAATGATATACGACAGTCGGTTAGCACGTATGCAATAATGATATACGACAGTCGGTTAGCTGTTTATTTTGCGGTGGCAAGCACAATGCGAGCATGTGTATGACTACGATGTCAATGAACGAGAAGCGCAATAGAGTAGCGGAGGCCAAGGTGCGCTGTAGGTGTTTAATGGCGGGACATTGGGTCCGCGCATGTACGAGTAAGATCACATGTAAGCATTGTAAGGGTCCGCATGCACCCGTAATGTGTGCACGTGCTGTATCCAGCAACATTGCATCACCTGTTGGATGTACAAATCCGTTGTTACCCACGGGGCATGTAGACGTAGTAAGCGATAATGGTAAACGTGTCGTGGCTCGATTTTTGTTAGATAGCGGCTCACAGCGAACTTTCGTTACTCGCCGTCTCGCTGAATCCCTGCAGGCAAAGACTATCGGCGGCGAATTTACCTACCTACATGTCTTCGGCGGCGACAGACCTCGGCAAGCTAAGAAGTTGCCCATTGTACAGCTTCGGTTGGTGCCGCGTAACGGCGAGCCAGTAACGCTTACCGCGAGGGTAGTGGAGGAGATTACAGCGGCCCACTTGCCCACCCTGTCGCCAAGGCTCCGGGCTAGGTACGGGCACGAGCTTGCGGAGCGAGCCGGCGGTCCGGTGTCCGTTGATTTGCTGCTAGATGCAAGCAACTCTTTTAGCGTCATGGAGGGCGGACCACGGCGCCTCGACACCCGGACCGCCGGCCTCAAAACTCGCCTCGGGCTCGTCCTGGCTTCGGAGGCAACTGGGGAAGTAAGAGCAGAGGCAACTAGTAAAGACAACAATCTACAACTGTACTGCATGCGCCAGAGAGCGAGCGAGAATCGCTACGGTGAAGGAGGCGCCGCTACCAGCTTCAAGAATCGAGAGTTCGTTTCGCCCATTCAAGACAACCGGTATCGATTACTTCGGTCCGCTCGTGGTACGTGGAGACCGAGGCGAGGAGAGGAAGATTTGGGTGGCCATCTTCACCTGCGCAGTAGTACGAGCAATTCACCTGGAAGTGGTGGAAGATCTCACGGCAGAAGCGTGCCTGGCGGCCATTAAGAGATTTACGGCGCAACGCGGGCTGCCCGACAAATTCATCTCAGACAACGCATTAACGTTCCAGAAGGCAAGTAGATGCCTAGTAGCCCTCACCACGGCGTTTCGAGACGAAGTTGTGCAGAATTACCTGGGCCACGGGGGGTCATTTGGGACTTTAACGTCCGACGGGCCTCCTGGTGGGGAGGTTTCTTCGAGCGCATGGTGGGAGTGGTGAAAAGCTGCTTGCGGAAGACACTTGGGAAGAGCAAGCTGGGGCTCATGAATCTAATAACAATAATGTACGAAGTGGCCGCAATAATTAATCAACGACCCATCACGCGAGTTCCCGGTCGGCCCGACGAGCCGCGAGCTTTGGCCCCAAGTCATTTCCTAACGCCAAAGGTACCGATGGTGTTGCCGGCCGACAAACTGACGTCGCTAAGCAATCATCCAGGGGGACTCGCGAAGATTTGGAGGCAGCAGGAGGGGTTGCTGAATTCGTTCTGAAAGCGGTGGTGGAGTGAATACATGCTCGGGTTGCAAACAGCTCTACGGCGAAGGGGGACGCGGAACGACGTGCTGAAGAAGGGTGACGTCGTCTTGCTGGAAGACGAAGCGCTGCCGCGGGCATTTTGGCGACTCGGACTCATCGAAGAGGCCCTGCAAGGGAGAGATGGAGTGCCGCGCGCGTATCGTGTTCATCTCGGCGAGGGAAAATTCGTCAATCGACCAGCGGGACGGCTCGCGAGGTTGCTGTGAGCCGGCACGTGATGTAACATAGAGCCACGAATAGAGTATGAGTATTGATGGTTGTTGAGCCCCCCTGCCAAAATCTTTTGAGGTGACTTTGTCCCTCAAAAGGGGGAGGATGTCACAGATGGACAGAGCGCGCCATACAATTTGAACAGACAGAGAGCGCCACACATTTAACAGACGAAATACAGATAGAGCATACGACACAATTGAGCAGACGAACGGGAAGCACGTAGAGTGCACGTCGTAGCACACGACGTTGTAGTAGCACGGAATGCCGCCAGGGGGCGGGGCGGTCGGCCGATATTTAAGCGGCTGCGGCCATGTTAGAATTCTCTTTGACTCGTGCCTCGCGACTCGAGACTCTTGTCGCTTTCTTCTCCGCCACGTGCGAGAGGCGCCATCCCCGGGTGAGTCAGAGCCGGCCCGTTGCGGTGCCGTGATATAGATAAGTGCGCAGGTAGGCTAGGTGTGAATCAACGTATTCAGGACGGCCGCGCATTAGTAACTGTGTGTGACGTTATATATAATATATATATATATATATATATATATATATCATTGTGTAAACAGACACCGCCGTCGGTGTAGTGAGAACGAATGTGAGCTCCACCCACGCAAACAAGACCAGTATCGAGAAATAAATACGAACTGAGTATTATTTTATTCTTGATATATACTTGTTGTCGTTCCGCATTAGTTCCGTAACACCAGGCATGCTAAGTGGTAAACACGGCACTCCTAGTCTTGCCGCACGGAGCTCGAATACCGACACGCTGCCAGACAGCAGCTGATCTCCAGGCAGTCAAAGCGTCGAGCCAACCACGCCAGGCGCTGCAACCTTCTCCAACGTCTCGTTGCAGGGAATGCCAGCACCTCGTGCTAATCGCTGGGAGTTAACTGCGGCTGCCAATCCTCCCCCAGGGGCCCTTCGCCCTGACTGCCCACCTACCATCGGCATCAGTAGGCGTGTAGCATCAGTAGCATCGCTACGAGCAGCGTCAGTTCTCAGCAGCAGTAGTAGTAACAGCATCGTCAACATCACCATAGGCACCATCATCATTATTATCACTAGCGTCTTCGTCTTCGTCGTCATCGCCATCACCATGTCGATGAAGCACTGAAGGCAAAAAGTCTCCCCATCGCTGGGATATCAGACCATTGTACGTCTGGGCCACCTGCACAGAGTGTATGTCTGCCCCCTCCCTCCCTTTACAGTCTTCCTCAACTACTGTAGCCGTTGCCAACTACTTTAGCCGCTGCCCGTATTGTTGGGATCACTGCGGCCGCTGCTGCTGCTGCTGACGTCGTCGTCGTCCTCGGTCTACAATATTCTGTATGGCTGGTCGCCGTCTTCTTCCTGCCCTTTAGTCTGGGCATACACCCACCCATCCATTCATTCATCCATTGCATTGTTTTTTTTCTCTTTCTTGTATTCTCTTTCTCCTCCGTTCCTCGACGCGTAAAGAGCGGTTATGCCATTCACCAGCACAGGCCATCTTTGCTCTGTCGGCTCTGTCTAAGCAGCTGTACACTACTGGTTTAGCTAGTGCAACTACCACCACAATTACTGCTACAAACTGCATGTAACTACGAAGCTCTTCGTACACCTGCATCCCAAACTGCTAGTTTCTGTCTACGAAGGAAGCTTTTGCACGTACCCTCTATGCGGCGCGCGGACGGGGCGCAGATGAAGCCCATGCCCCGCAGCCCTTTCCCAATATTCTTCTCCCGCTCTTCCCGCGCGCGTTATGAGATAGCCGGTGCTGCAGTGGTAGCAGAGTGCCTGCTTAACACCATTATTTCTTTCCTATCTGGACATCAGCCATCCATCCATCCAATGGCCCTTATTTCTTCTCCTACTAAACGCCCATCTACCGACCAACCCGTTCGCTTGGCGGCCATCCGCTTGTAGAATAGCAATGCTGATGCTAGTAATGCTGAATACGACCCCTCCGGCGGTCGCCTCCGCCGTAGCGTTTCGCGCTAGTTCTGCTCGGCCTTCCGTTACTTCAAAGCTGGCCCGCACTCCCAACAAACGTGCCGAGATCTCGTACCCCTCTATCAAGAGGTGGCGAAGGCAACTACGCGGCGGAGAAAGCCTCCGCCCGTGCCGCCTCCTCCGCCCGTGCCGCCTCCTCCGCCCGTTCCGCCGCTTCATTGTTTTGTGCATCTCGACTATCGAATGCAGCTGTTGAGTAAGTCCGCAAGCAGAGTGCGGGTGGATAGGAGAGGGCTGGGCTAAGCGATCCTTAGCCGGATGGGAGTGCCGGTGGCGTGCCGAAAAAGGCTAAATAGGCGCTAGGGGAAGGGGTTCTGGGTGCGCTGGTACGTGGGCGAGGATGGTTTGAGGGGTGATGGTCGTGGTACTCTAGAAGTAGTCTAGTAGCGGCGACGAACGATGGTAGTGGTGGTGGTGGTAAATCAACTACTAATCAACGCTTGCGCATTGGCACGCTTGCGTTGCTACTGCTGCTGCCTCTACAGTAACGAGAGCAAAAGCGGCAGTAGCAGCAGCAACAACAACAGGAACCCCTATCCATAGTTTTGCTGCTTCCCTTGCCTACAGCACCTTTCCCCAGCGCGAAGCGGCTTTCCTTCTTGTTCTCCCCTCTGGCCCAGCAAAACCCCTCCACCCTTTCCGTTCGGCCCACCATCTGACTGCCTGTGGGTTGTAGCTCCGTCGGTCGGGCCTCCTGCAGCGCAAACTCGAAATCGCGACAGCCGGTGACTTTGATGGTGACGATGATGATGCTTCTTATAACAACGACAATAATAATATTACCCACGACGATAACGACGTTCGACGAACTTCGACGTGGCCATCCGGCCAAAAACGCCTACACAAGTCCGTTTAAAAAACATTTAAGTCTTTCTACCGGACGCCGCCTTGCGTAGTTGTCGCTGATGCATGCTTAGATTTGTTCTAAACAACCCCTTTCGTCCGACCTATCTCAACGGATAATTTACCGACCGTCGAGTTTAATATTTACGTCGTCTGACGTATGATAATATTAGCAAGCACACAACTAAAATTAAGTACAGATACAGTTTACGATTAGGCAGTTCCATGCGCACACTATTGCAGTGAAATGTCCCAGTGCTTCCAGCTTCGTGCTAATGATTAAAGCAACGTTATTAAAGCGGCACGTCAAGTGTGTGTGTGTGTGCTAGTAAGCAGTGATGCGTTCATTGTTGTTTAGCGCAGCCTATGTCAACGAGAGCAGCATATAAACAGAAATAGCAAGCAGTTATTCTATGTTCTAGATCGTACAAAAACGATGACTTTATTAACTGTCGAAGCAGCAGTATCATTAAGAGCTGCAGTAGAACTACAAAACCACTAACTATAGTAAAACAACACGAATACCAATGGCAGTACTACGACGGGCGACAACTAAAGTAACAGCAACAACAACAACAACAACAATAACAACAACAACAACAATATCGTCTATATTACTACTTCCAATGCCACTACTTGAGCAACAAAGGCAAAGTTAGCGGCTATAACAGCCACTGCCAATGGACTGTCAACCGGAAGCATTGTCAAAGCTTCAGAGCTGCTTAAATAATATTTTTTGAAAATAAAACGAAGGCGCCAATTATTCATTGGCCCATTATGGACAGGATTGAATAAACTACCCGTTGAGAACAAACGACACCAACAACAGCAATAATCAACAGCATCAACGGCTGTTGCAGCAGCGGAAACAACAACAACAAAGACTTATATGTAACCGAAATATCCATTCTGTTTAAACAAGTGTAATTTATAATGGTACGCGCGTTAGAACTTTTGGCCAGATTTGTCCTATCGGGGAATGTTCAACGAGCGGACATTCTTGAACTAGAGACATTGCATCGCTCCATGCCCTTCAGATTCAGGTCTAACAATTTTCTGCAAGCAGGTAATGACTGAGCTTATTACAGGGCAGGATTTTCTCATAATGCACACGTTGCACGAATGCACAAACTCAAATTAATTAATTTGGTCTACAAACTCTAATAAAAACTCTGGAAGCATTTGTATTTAGCTTTGTGTTAGCATTACAGTTCGTTATATCAGTAGTTGATTGCATTCGATTATTCCTTTAATTGGAGGAAAATAACAAAACTTTACCATCTGCATGTGATTCTTAACAATTACGGAAAACAGCAAATGCGGACAAAACTTGGCACGGGGGTACCGCTGTCGAACCCAGAATGCGAGAAAATCCAGTTGCGTCAACGCACCATGTTAACGCCAAACTGCGTTGTGAGAATGTCTGCCATGTGGGGCTTGTCTGAATCGTATAGGCTTAACAACAAGGATTTTCACGCGGACTTAAAAAACTAAGTCTATGCTAAGAAAACCGGCATCGTCATGAGACTAACGGTAGCAACAACCTTAGTTACTTGTTTACTTACATGTGTACAACTCGAAACTAAATGATAGCAGAGTAATTGTGAGGTGCTAAAAAAAATACGAACTAAAGCGGTTTACACAGACTCGTATACAACCAATATTGCTCGTGCATCAACATTGCTCAAAAAACATTTGTGGCAAGCTGTAAACCTGCATCTAACATGAGTGTCTCATCCTAGTAGCCACTATTGCACTAACAAACAAAAAATAGCAGGACTACATTAATATCCATTTTTGGATTGTGGTTAAAATCAGGATTAGCGGCTTTGCTAATTATATGCACTATATTCAGAATTATAAAGTAGAAAATTTGTGATTTTTGCTTCAGTAGATAATACCTAAACTATTGCAAATGAACCGCTTACCATAGTTTGCTCTTCGCAGTTATTTTATCAAAAAGAAAACGCTCCTAGACGTTTGATAACTTAAACGACTACACAAGGAGTTTTGACTTTAGACCAACAAAATCAATGCATCACACGTGAACAAGTTGTTTAGTAGAGAAAACAGACATACTGTCAAACTTTTTACGTTAAATAGATTGAAAACTTAGTATCCCCTCCATCCATATCGGACTTTCACAAAAGGGGAGGGGGCTGGCATATACACAAAATATATATATATAAAATATTTTTTCTTAAATTCTACCATCTAACACAAATTAGTGTACTTATATATATATATATATATATTATATATATATATATATATATATATATATATATATATATATATATATATATATATATATATATATATATATATAATATATATATATATAGATATATATATAATATATATATATATAATGTATATAATATGATATCTATATAATATATTACTGGATGGCGTCCAAAAACCATGGTTGTCTTAAATGATGGAGTTGATCCGACGTTTCATAGAGCAGGACAGGAGTCAAGCGTAGATTTGACGATCTGCAGTGAGATGATGGCTGTATTGGTCACCGATTGGAGAGTACTCACTGAGGAGGAGAATCTGAGTAATCATCACTGCATCGAGTATACAATAACAAGGAACACCAGACAAATACCTCCCGTGCCTCGGCAGCGGTTCGCTATCAAGAATAGTGGGGTTATTAAAGACGCAATACGAAATATCTTCGAGATAGACGGGCTCCCAAGGGATGCCATAGAGTTAGAGAAGGCTTTGAGGAAGGCTTGCCTTAAGGCCTGCAGGTCAAGAACACATCCTAAAAGATGAAAGCCGGTGCTGGGGAAACACTGGTGGAACAGGGACATTGAGAAAACCCGAAAAGAGTGTTTAAGAGCAAGGAGGGCCATAAAGAGAGCTAGAGGGAATGCGAACATACTCCCCCATCTGGTAATGGAGTACCGAAACTGTAGAGCTTTACTTAAAAACAAAATTGTCGACAGCAAAAGCAATAGGTGGAGAGAATTCCTCGCGACCCTCGACGACGACCCGTGGGGAAAGCCGTACAAAATGGTTAGAGGCAAGCTGCAAATCCGAGCTCCAAAGACTATTCTGAAAGATCCAGAGAGGACGAGTCTACTGATGAGATTGTTTCCCCAGCACGCAGACTTTCCTAGAGGAATCTACGAGAATAACCAATTAGAGGAAGGGTTAGAAATGTATGCATCTGAGGTTTCTGTTGTAGAAGTACTACAAGCAGCTGAGAGAATTAAACAAGGTAAAGCGCCAGGGCCTGACGGCATTCCTCCAATGGCTGTGAAAGCTCTGTTCGAGGAGTTCCCTGAGGTTGTAGCAAAGGTGACGACTAAGCTTATAAAAGAAGGAAAAATCCCGAAAGCATGGAAAACAGCGGAGGTAGTCCTTGTACCTAAAGGAAATGGAGGTTATAGGCCTATCTGCCTGACTAGTTCGTTAGCAAAGGGCGTGGAGGACGAAACGAAGAAGACGGCCTACTGTCCGATGCACAATACGGATTCCGAAGAAACAGGTCGGTTTTAACGGCTATTAACAAAGTGGTGACCAAGGCAGAATCGCTGCACAGCTCCACGCCTAACACCCGCAAGTTATACCTTGCAGTGCTGCTGGACGTGAAAAATGCTTTTAACAGTCTGCCTTGGAAGGTTATTTTGGATACACTAGTCAAGAGAAAGGTTCCACAATATCTGGTAAGGCTAACCTCGGACTACTTGAAAAATCGTGTCATCACTTGTGAGGGCAAGGAGATGCCTATGACGGCGGGTGTCCCACAGGGTTCCATCCTCGGGCCCCTACTGTGGAACATAGCGTACGACGATGTACTCCGACTACGTAACCTCCCTGTCGGAGTTGAGCTTTTGGCATACGCAGACGACTTGGCTGTGACGGTGCAGGCTAAGACGACTACGGAGGTAGAATTATATGCCAACAAAGCCCTAAAACTTGTAGAGGAATGGATGAAGGAGGCTGGGTTGGCTCTTGCTCCGGAGAAGAGTGAAGGTATTCTGCTAATAGGAAAGAAGCAAGTGCGACCTATCAACCTTGTCCTAAATGAGGTCCAGATAAGGATGGTTAGTGTAGCCAGGTATTTGGGCATATATCTGGACAGAGGAATGAGGGGTATGCACCATGCTAGAAACGCTGTGAAGAAAGCGGAGAAGGTGGCCAACACAATAGCCAAGATCCTTCCTAACATTCATGGGCCAAGTAAAACAGGACGCAGGATACTTATTATGTCGGCTGTCGAATCTATAGCGTCGTTTGGAGCACCGGTGTGGTTCACAGCAGCAAAAAAGTCCCAAGGGCTAAAACATATGTTAAGAAGAACACAAAGGATCGCGGCCTTACGGATTACTCAGGCCTATAGGACTGTTAGCACCTCCGCTGCACTTGTCCTTGCTGGCACTCCTCCCTTGGACCTAAAGGCAGAGGAAAGGCAAAGATTATGGGATAGGGGCCCAGAAAGCTCTAATAGGAAAGTCAGAGAGGATGAAAGAGAAGGCACCCTAACTGCATGGCAGAACGAATGGGATGCCATTCCAGATGGTGCACCGGGTGCGCGCGTGCGCGACCTTATTCCTGACATAAAAAAGTGGTTAAATCGACCCGGAGGAGAGGTTGATCACTTTCTGACGCAGGTTATAACGGGTCATGGCAACTTTCAGGCATATCTGTCAAGAATAGGAAAAGCCTCCTCGGACATATGCGTACTCTGTGACCTAGGTGTCGTAGACGACCCTGCCCATACTCTGTTGGTCTGTCCGGTCTTTGCGCAAGTCAGAATAGAGACTAAAATAAAAGTTCTGGACCGACTGAAATTGGGCGGAAAGCTGAATTGTACGAACTCTCCGGACCTGCCTACTCAGGGAATTGCACAGTTTGTGCAATTCATTTGTAAAAGCACCTCTAACTGGCATATAGGAACTGCAGTGGCACGAGAGGTACTGGTTAGAAAGGGGAACCTGGAGCGCCTCAGGAGAGCCAGATTTGCAACAGAACGGACAGAATACGCCCGTGCCTCTAGAGGAATCGTTTCGCAGGTAGAGGAATGCAGTATTATGGCTATAGGGCCAAACCTTGAGAGGTCTTCGGCCAATTGATTCGAAGAACACTCACCACTCCTCCTGTCGGCTCGTAGTACTATTAAAAGGAGAGCCGGGCTGACAGAGAGTGAAGTTTAAGGGGGGAGGTGCGTTTAGTGGGTATGATCTCGGCGGAATAATATCCAACCGTCGGGGGTGAGTCCCACACTGCATAGGGTCTGTGTCTCTATCTACTTGCCCTATGCGTTAGTGCCTAAAGCATTTAAATCCTCCTCCTCCTCCAAAAAAAAAAAAATATAATAATAAATATAATATATATATATATATATATATATATATATATAATATATATTATATATCATATATATATATAACATATATGTATATATATAACGAGATATTTCTATATATCTATAGATATATAGATATCTTATATATATCTATAATATATTAATGTATTAATATATATATATATAGATATATACCATTTCTATATATCTGTATACTATAATCATCTCTATATATATATCTTATATATAATATACTACATATTATATATATAGAAAATATTGTGATGATTTATCCATATTTACACTACGTTGCACACCGGCAGTGCTCGCCCTAATAAAAATGGTGGTAAAAAAGTGTCCATGAAGTTAAGAGTCAGTTTTTGTCCTTGCTGATGGTAGGCCCCCGCTTTAATGGACCCGGTGTGCGCGCGGTTATATTCCTCAAGGTTCCTTGCAAAGTTAAAACGGTGAGATCCATAAGATTCCTCTTCGTGACGCCGAGCCCCAAGAGCGTCCTTGCAGATTCGGAGTCCCATACACCACTCATAGAGATAGTGATGGATCCGAATCTGCGACGTTTTTGCGGGTCGGGGAGCGCCGCTCTTAGGAACTCGACGTCATATTTGGCGATCTTGTCTTGCCGTGCTTTTGCCAGGTCCCGGTTTGGGCCGCAAACCTCGGCATCTAAAACCCAGACCTCGGTAGGTGTTGTTATCACAAGGTCGGGCTTTAGACCCGGTGCGCCCGGTCGACGGAATACTCGCTCACGAACCACCTCATGACCCCTTTCGCGGAGAAGACGCGCCACGTGATCACAGACGTCGTCATGTCTCTTTATGGTTTGTTTGTGTGTTGTATCGCACATCTGAGCGACATGAGCCAACGACTCAGGCGCATGACACCCGTGCCTACAACGTTTGTTGTAGCCCGGGCGTCCCCTGGCCAATCTGGCACGCGTTGATCCTGAGCTTTAGTAGGTTTAAATACTCCTTACCAGATAGGTAGGGCATACCCTTAATCCAGTAATGTACAAAGGGCGTTTCGTGTGCTTTTTTAAAATGTGCCCCATCGAACGTGTTGTGTAGTTGTTGAGACCAGTAATCGGTCTCTTGTGTAGCGGTCTCAACGGAGGTTCCCAAGCGCTCGCAAAGAAGTCTTGTTTTCGAAAGATCTTTTTTAAAGTGCTCGGTGGTTAGCATCCATTGGACCCCAAGGTGCGTGGAGTGTTGTAGTGCTGTCAAACGGGAGAGGCGGAGTCTGGGAATGAATGTTTGGAGGCGGGGGATGTCCAGACCGCCGTGTGCGGTGTGCGTGTACAGGTAGGCGTTCGGCACCGAGTTTTCGAGCTTAAGCCATTTCGACTTAACAACCTTTCTGATCTCTTTATCTAGGTCACTAAGGAGTGCGTAAGATGGTCTGGGACCGGATACCAGTTTATATAGGAGACGGGGAATGAGAAAGTCTTTCAAAAATATGAGTCTTTGGTGGGGTTTAAGGGGAGCTATCGTGAGTCTGTTGAGTAAATTAAGGAGTATATCCTTGGTGGAGTCAACTCTGCCATTGCTGTCAAAGTCGACTCCAAGATATCTCCATCGATCGCTCATACCTTTAGCTGGCAATTGCCGATCTCCAACGTTAAATTCTGGTACGGTATTGATAAAACCTTTACCTTCCTTCCTATTAAATAGGTGGGATATAGTAAAGCTTTTATTAGTATTAATTTCAAGGCCTCGGGATTTCAAAAGTGGGTCCGCAATATTAAGGAGCCGTTGGAGAGTGGATTTCGTGGAGGCTAGGAGGATGAGATCATCCGCAAAGGCTAAGCCCATAAGGCGGAAGTCATCAGTAAGTTGGTACCCGATATTAGTTTTGTCTAATTTTGAAAGAATGTCGTCGAGAACTAGATTAAATAAGAGGGAAGAAGATTAAATAATATATCTCTCCATCTCCCCCCTCTTTTCCTTTTTCGTTCACACATACATAATCTTTCTTAACACTGCTGACAACGATCCGATATATATACATATATATGTATATATATATATCAAATCGTTGTCAGCAGTGTTAAGAAAGATTATGTATGTGTGAACGAAAAAGGAAAAGAGGGGGGAGATGGAGAGAGAGAGAGAATTTCGGAGATAGTAAAGTGATGGTGTGCGGCAATTTCATAACGTCGTCGACTTATTCAGACAGGCTTAGTCGGGCTCAATTGGTTTTTTGTTCATCTCATTTCGTTCTTGGTCTCTCTACGGCCGGCGGATGGATGCATCGTGTCGAGCTAGCCAGCCAGCCAGACAGGCAGCCCCGGCGGGGGTTCACGCTGTACCCCCCATCGTTGTCATCACTGTGCGCACCATTTCGCGTCTGCTTGGCGGTGGCGGTGGTGGCGGCGGCAGTGGTAAGGGCGACAACGGCAGTGGCGGCATCAGCAACATCGCTATGACTTCCACGGACATATACCCCCCCCGTTCCCCCCGCCCAGCACCCCTCGCTGTGGCACTCCATCAATGAGGGTAGTAGGGAATAGTGGCGGTGGCGACGACGTCGCCGTATGGGGGGCACAATGATGGGTAGCCATGAAGTGTGAATGACCGGCGACGAAGCGATCAAGCGACCCATTGCAAAGGGCCACCACCGGGCCTTGGAAAAGTCAAGAGTCGGCTTTGCCAAGAGTCACCGTATGACGACGACAACAACGACAACAATGACAATGAAGCAGAGATTCGAACCAATTGAATTTGCCGCCAGGTTCTGGCTCGTTCCGGGCGGATGAACAGGCTTGCCCGTCGCCCGACGTGCGTACCCACGTACCGCAACGCAGTTACTTACACGCTTTTGGTCCCGAACTTGGAGGCTTGAGACCCTCAGAGGCAAAACGATAGCAGGCGAGAAATGGTCACGAAAAGAAGCACGAGAAGAACGGTAATCTGTGTTCAATGCTGGGGCAAAGAAACGACGAGAAGCGGAAAGCGTCCGGGGAACTGAGGCTGGCGGGAGTGGAAAACGAAGGGCAGAAACGCCGTATGAGCCCGGCGAGCATCGTGGATGGAGCGGAAGGAACAGGCAGGATTGAACGTCGTCGTCGTCGCCAGACAGTCCGTCAACGAGTTAGCAGCTCGTCAGCAGTCAGCACGACCCCCCAGAAAGGAATAAGAGAAGGCTTCATGCCGTGTTATAATAGTAATAGAAAGAAACTCACCGAAAGAAGGAAATTTGTAAAAAGGGGGCGCTCGCCACATACGAGAGAGCCGCGGTGCATTCGTAGTAGTAGTAGTAATTGTTATTGTAGTATTTGCAGCAGCAAAGCCATGCCCACCAAGACCACTACCGATGAATACCACGAGCGCATCAGGACGCTGTCATCGTCGCCGCCGAGGGCCGTAGGCTGTCACTGCAGCCTACGGCCTAAGGTCAAGCGATGATAGGTTACTTTACCGTCGTTACGCATGCCAAAAATCAGCTAAGCCCACGTCGTTACAACCATCGCCGGAAAGCCAAGGTGACGGCTCGAAGAAACTCGACGACGGCAAGGATAAGAAGAAATGGTATGTTATGTAAGAAAGATAGGAACACATTCTTTAGTTAGTTAGTAGTCATTCAAAACATTATTCCCAGAAAGAGGAACGGGGATACAAAGAGTCAGGTAGCTAGCTGCTAGCTACACCTCTCGCCCTTGGCCGCCAACATTGCCTTGCTACGTACGCCGTTCTGGCTTGCCGATCGTGTCGCCCCAACAAATTCAGTCAGCCAACTAACCAGCCACTACTACTGACGGCAACAAGACGAATGAGCGACAAAGAACTAGTAGTAGCGGCGAAAATCTGGCGCTGCCGCCATTCCACTCCTCCACCGTTGTTCCCACGATTTCCTCCTGCAGCTCATTCCTTCATGGCGTCGTCGTAGTTGTCGTAGTGATAATGATCGTTGTCCTATTGACTTGACGTGGTTTTCCGCCGAAACCATCATCGACACAGGGGCGCTCGTCTACCCGGCCTCCTCTTCGTTGAGTTCGTCGCATTCACTTCATCTTCAACCCAAGGCTTCGTTGGCGTGCGGTATAGACGCTGCCAACGCGACGGTTGGGTTGTTGTTGCTAATGTTGCTGCTGCTATTGTTGTTGCTATAGCTGCTATTGTTGTTGTCGTTGTTGCTGTTGTTATCGCCGCCGTCGTCGTCGAGGCGCGTAAATCTGAAAGCTATAAATAAGCTACGCCGAAAGGAAGTGCGCATAAGAAGACGACAGTGGAAGTAGCGGTGGTGGCATCGGCAGCGGCGGCAGCGGCGGCTACACGGTACCAGCGGAGAAGCGCCAAAGCAAACGAATTGTAACGCTCCAACAAAATAGCAACGAAAGTATGGCCAGAGCTGCTGAGCCAAGAGGGAACGAGGCAGGCCGAAGTGGCCGCGCCGAACCACAACACTAGGGGTCGCTCTCCGCTCCCCCGCTGCATTGCTGTTGTTGGCGTCGTCACTGTTACCGCTCCCATTGTTATTGTTGTTGTTGTTAATGTTGTAGTCGTCGTCGTCGATGATGATGTTGTTGTTAATGTTGTGGTCGTCGTCGATGTTCTTGTTGTTGCCGCCATGATTGGCACAATTAACACACGACAGCCTACAGTACGCTCTAGGCATGGCACATACGGGAAACCGACTGCGCCCTCATTCCAAGGAGTGAACATCTATAACACGGCCCCAGTGTTTATCGTAAAGCGAAGGCCGAGAGTTGGGGAACGCTGAAGTCAAGGCCAGAGAACTGTGACGTGAGACTTCGCTTAAGTTCGCCCAAATTGACAAAGCTTTATTTTTATATTTTTTTACACTTATGCGACCGCACACATTTGTGACATAAAACGACCAATTAAATGGTATACACACACATATACAGGTAGTTCCACAAGTTTTTAAAATGAAAACCAAGAATTTTCCAAATCTTGTTTTTAATTTTTCTTATTTGATATACTTCTCGAGAAGCTCAATACACTTTTCCCACCGAGATTTCAGAGCATTTATACCTCTTGAGTAAAATTCTGCGTCTTTAGACTGAAAATAGGCATTGACAGCAGTTGTAACCTCTTCATTGCTAGAAAAACGCTTTCCACCGAGACGATTCTTCAAATGTCTGAAGAGGAAATAATCAGAGGGGCCAGGTCTGGAGAATAGGAAGGTTGTTCAATAAGTTCGAACCTCAGTTGGGCCAGTTTTGCCGTTGCTTGCCGCGACTTGTGTGCGGGAGCATTGTCCTGGTGAAACAGGACAACCTTCTTCTGCAAAGCGGGCCGTTTCACGATGAGTTCTTGCTTCAGGCAGTCCAACAGTCTTGCATAATATTCTCCCGTGATCGTTTTACCGCTCTCAAGGTAGTCGACCAGAATTATTCCACGTTGGTCCCAAAAAACCGTAGCCATCATCTTTCCGGCCGATGCCGTTGTCCGCACCCTCTTCGGAGATCCTTCACCAGGTGCACACGATTGGCGAGATGCTTCTTGGGTCTCGGAAGTGTAGTGATGGACCCAGCTTTCATCGACGGTCACGAATCTGCGCCAAAAATCCGACGGATTTTTCGACATCTTGGCCAAATTTCGCTGTGAAGCGGAAACACGCGCGTCTGTTTGGCCTTGGTTGAGCAAATGCGGCACTCATTTTGCCCTGAGTTTTTTCATTTTCAAGTTCTCGTGCAGGATGAAATGCACACTACCCAAACTGATCCCCAAGGCCTCCGATATCTCCTTAATGTTCACTCGCTTATCTGCGGCAACGATTTTCCGCACGTTTTCCTCATCAGTTGCCGTTTTTGGGCGTCCTGAACGTAGTTCATCCTCGGTGCTCCTGCGACCTCTTTTTAACTCACTAATCCAGTTGGAAACAGTGGCAAAATATGGCGCAGAGTCACCGTACACCTCGTCTAACTCAGTTTTCACTTGGGTCGCATTCCAACTTTTGAAATAAAAACGCTTGATAACCACTCGAAACTCTTTTTTCTCAATTTTTCAAAATCACGCCGATACGTTGCACGGGAAAAGCGATCAAACGAAATCGCAACGGCCAATCACCATCATATTTTGACTGCTAGCATTCGAAAAGTTGCCGTTTCCAATAGCGGTGAAAGCGCGAAAAAATTCGAATTCTGAAAAGCTAATTTTAAGAACTTGTAGAACTACCTGTATGTATGTATATATATATATATATATATATATATATATATATATGCATAAATGCTCACTTTTCTACGTTACGAGCAAAGTCATGGCCATTGGTCCTACTGCTGCTAAGGAGCTTTTGTTACTTCATCAAGATCTATCACCGTCCATATGGTTTAACAGGGGCCACGGGGAGACAACGTACTACCTGACACAAGTCCTGACGGGCCATGGCTGCTTCCAGGCGTACCTCTGCAAGATTAAGATCGCGCAAGACCCAAAGTGCGTAACATGCGAGACGGGAGAGGTGGACGATGTTACTCACACAGTCTGCTTCTGCCCAGCCCTCGAAGAACAACGAACATCGGCGAACATCTTCCAGAGCGGGGCTAGAGCAGTGGACGAACTAATTGCAAGGATGTGCGAGGATGAGAAAATGTGGATACGGGGAGCACAGATGATAGAGAAGATCATGCAGAAGAAAGTGGACCTGGAGTATGATAGGAAACGGAGGGAGAGAGAGAGAAAGAGGGAGCTGACCATCATACCTACAACTACACCAACAAACCGCGAAGTAAAGTGAAAAACATTTCCGCTGGTTTTCAAATAAATTTGCCGTGCCACCAGTGTGGCCGGTCCAATAAAATCAAAATAAAAAAAAGATCTATCACCGTCGATGTGTGTGGTAGCGGCGCTTTAACCTTGCCTGCTTCGTTCGACCGCAGATATAGTTCAAAGTCGGTCACGGTAGTCGACCGTAATCAATCTACGAGTAGCAACTAAGCGTTTACTCTGTTTGATCAGTTTTCGCCTATTGAGCGGAACACATTATATCTAACGCATGGGAAGTAGCAACCGTTTCGAGTGCTGTAGCAGTCACTTTAGTAGTAGCAGTAGTAGTAAAAGCTCGCACAGCATCAGCAGCTGCAGCGGCGGCAATAACCATAAAACGCATCCGTTGACGCTGAACTTTCTCAGCAACGGCCGTAACAGTTCAGAGACACCGATGACAACGACGACGACGCCGCTGGCCGTCGAAGCTTAGCGTGCCACACGTAGAAGCGTATATCGTTAGCTATTTTCTATGTATATGAGGTGAGTTTGTTGCATATTATCTGCGATTCTAATATAGGTTTCAATAGACCGTTGTTCGTCGCCGTTACGTCGCTAGTGTGAAGTTTCTGGCACCGAAAGCGCTTTATGCAGCTTCCCCGCACGGGTGCATTGCGTGGGCGAGTAGGAACACCGGTGTTTCGTCGTTTAAGAGAGCTTATTTATGGGCTACTAGTTCAAAACGGCGCCCGATTCGACCCAAAAGCGCAGACTGGTGTAGGGGGACTCTAATCAAAGCCTAAGATGTATGGATAGTGCTCGTCGTGCAGAAATGTTTAGGTTGAATAATTTGTTTGCTTCTAGCTCCCTTGCAGAGAGAGGCCCTTTGCCCAGGCCAGATTTTTGGGTGCAAGTCAGTGTTGATCGAGAAACGGCACGGACTAACGAGAATGCCACCATGGAACACGGAGCACGCAGATCATGGCACATTTGCGTTTGGATTTTAGCGCTCCTCATTCCGAATGCCTGGGCAATCGTTTGACATTTCGGGATTCTATGCCGCGCACTACAACATCTGAAGAGGTGTCGGCACAAGACGCATCCGTTGAAGTTCCTCTGTATTCCATCATCATCAGAGGGTTAGCGCCCTGGCACCATGACGAGTGAATTATATAATGTCATTGCTGTACGAGGCCGTCCTGGTACTTCTGCCGATGAAACCTACGTTCGACCGCCAAAGAGCAAGGACGCGTATGGGGATAAACCTATTTGGCGGCAAACGCTCGGTCCCACACTTTACCACGTCTTTTGTTGGGGTCGGCACTTTAAGCGCTCGGCCTGGCTTGAACCGTACAGCGTGACCCAGAGTACCCGTGTGCAGCGCATATCACATCACTATTGCTCTGATATCTCGCTCCGGAGAGATAGTTCTACAGGTTTTTAGACAAATAACATAGCAATCGCATGGGGTCATTTTCGTACAATCAGAAAGTAGACCTTTCAATAAGCTCAACTTTCTGAAAGCTGTCAACGGTGGAATATATAAATATATATTGATTTTCATTGATGGGGTAAGGTTTTTATTTCTAAAGGTGGTTTTCCGCTCTCGAATGCGTGCAGAAATAGGGTGGTCCACGTGCTGGAAGGTGGCCCACTGCTGACAGAGGATCTGCCAGAACGTGGAGTCTAAAGACAACGTACGCTTTTGACGCTTATATGCAGAACTGACAAGCTAAAATTAGTGGGGTAGACATAGGGATTTTTTGGACAGTAGCAATAAGGAACACTGAGTGGAGGGCTAGCGGAGTGTAGGATCGGCATCTAATTACATCCTTCACAACCCACGGATTTTATCACGTTCTGTACAACGTGGAGGGTTTCCATGACCCACAGGACAAACGTCGATGCAAATGTGATAGCTACCATACTGCAGTATGTCTGGCGGTTCGGTCCATAGCAGAACTAGGAAAGATGCTAGATTAGTGGTTGTGTCGAAACATCCTGATGTAACACCCTGAATATACACACTTACCCAGCCGGTGTTAATAAGTACGCACATGCATACATATATACACGCACATAGGATGCTTTCCGATACTACTTTCTGTCCGTGCTAGTACAGTGGGGATGTAATTTTATGTAATTGATGTAATTTTATACAAGTGAAACACGTTGAAATAAACGACGGTTACAATTAAAACATTAATAAGGACAAGTTTGATGAGTCCTTTGGAGCAGCCTATGATGGATGTACTCGATGAAATTATACGCTCCGTGAGGCAGCCAACGTCATGTTAGCAGAGGAAGATGCGAGTTCTTGTATATACTAACACTATACACCAAGTAGTAGACAGACACTTAAGCAACAGTGAACATAAGAATGGGAATCGTTAGGCCAGATACTTAGCATTGGATAGAAAGAAAAAAAATAGCCTAGTCACTCCACTTAACCTAGGACTCGGACGGCCTCGTCCTAGATAAACCTATCGGGACAGAAGTTAATGTGTTATTAGAGTCCCCCTTCCAAGGTATGAGCTATTCGAATTCTAAACCGTTTGCATGAAGAAAATCAAACCCTATATAGTAACTGTAGATGTACCTTCACATAAAACTGTTAATCAGTATTTTGCCATTGCTTCTGCCTAAATGCTAAAAAAAGGAGGACGCGGCATATATTGACAGCATTTTTTAGCGGCGTTTATTTACTCGTGCCGCTTGAACTGCTCTTTCCACTTGACTTCCTACATGGTTTCAAAAAATGCTTGCATTGGCTGTTACAGTGTTCTACAGTTGTTTTTTTGTTATAGTGTTCTCCACATAAATCAATTTAGTTGCAAATTTGACTATGTTACCCCTAGATCTAGGATCATCGTTTCAATGTTAAATTGCTACTGTTTTTTGCAAATTTATGCATCATTAAGCCTACTCCGACTATATAATGCAGTTAAGGCTCGGCTGTATAAGTCAAGCCACTTTAATTTTATTTTCTCCAAACTTCGGGCTCTGCTTCTATCCCTTTTCTTTAAGCATAACGCGCAATATCCGGTCAATCGTGCAAGTATTAACGTGCATATACGGCAGCGTGCAAAGGCACAGATATGCCCGGCAAATTTTACGAATAGCTGAAGGACCGAGAGTTATTGCCTCTGGCCCCAACTCGGGCTCCAGGACCTTTTTAGAATCCCTACTGGACCCACAGGGGATAAGGTCGGATGATGGCCTCACAAAGCGGCAAAATAGTAAAAGAGTCAACTTAGGAGGATCTCGAGCAAAAATTAAGATAGAAGCCGTGATCTTGCAACCACCAGTGAGAAAAAGCCGCACAGGAGGAGGGTGGACAACGGCTTAGGGGAATACAGGACGATGCGCGGGGAGCTCGCACTTACAATAAGGTAATATTTCTTGTTAATAGAAACTGGCCAGCGGAGGCGCTGCAGTACGTCTCCCTCACCATAACACACATTACGGAACTCCGATTTTTGCTACTCACTAAAAGGCACAAGCGCGCACAGCAATAGTGTCTGCCGCTGGCTTCGGTGCTTAAAAAAGCAGACAGGAATGGCATGGAAAACTATTGGTGATCCTGTGCCTCTTCACCAAATCAGCGATTTCTTGTGGTAGCAATGACTAAGCCGCGCAGAGGAATAAAAACTTTATCTAAAAGGTTCTCATTAAAGTGGTTGTGTGTTTATTGCAGCTGGACGCGGCTAAATTTGCTTTACGTCATGCCCAGTTGGCATGAATCGCTTATGTCGAGGACACAGATGGTTATCTGAGTAAGGTCGGCGAGATGTGGCTCGCTAGAAGTATTTTCAAGGGGGCGCAATTCTCCGAGTGCTCCCCCCAACGGCTTCGGAATCCCCCAAGACAAGCCTCGCCGCTTGCTCGACCGCCTGAATTATGGCCAGACAGAAGCACGTTTCCATAAACACCCTTAAAAATATTCAAACCCAAGTGCCCACGCACCTGGAGCACGCGTCGAGACGTTGGCGGAACTATGGTGGATGCAAGCAAGATTATTTCAATGGCTCCTCAGAAGATAACACCCTTGTGGGTTGTTGACCTTCTGACAGACGAAGGTGATTGAATGAATTTTGAGGCCGGCTTTTGGCCTTTCATGTCAATGGAGCTCTTCGGCTCCTAGAGCCCCAACTTAAGAGAATTCTCATCTGGTATGTAATCGTGACTGCCCCACAAGCGATGAAGCCACTTCTGTGGGCGCACTTCTGCGACGCAGGTGGCTCATGCAGCACCCGCGCACACTGTTAATAAGGAAGTACGGGATATGACAATCCCAGCCACCAATCTCTCTAAATCGAATATAAAGATGGGCCCTTCGTTCTAGCAAAAAGAAGACACGCGTAAGTAGGAGGACATTCTCTTTGAAGGACGGCCAAGAGAGCTGGGTGGTAGTGGAGACAAACTAGATACCAGTACGTTCTGCTGAAACGACTTAATGACAAGATCAGGTTCACGCATGTCCTCTCGGACAGTCAGTCTTGCTACCATTTGCCATGATATATCACGGAGCCCGTTAATCATCTTTTTTGCAGCGCGGCCGAACGGCTGACGGCGACTTTTAAAGCAGGTGCTTTTGTACTGCTCATACCACTTGACGTACGAAACGCTGCTAACACTCTTACTGGAAGGCTATACTTTTTTAAGGTCACTGAAATGCGTGACAGGCCTGCGTCACTGGCAGTCATCGGTGACTAGTATGAGAATCGGCAAACCCCTTCAAATGTCAGGCTCTTCCAACCTGAGGAGGTGCGTCGATGAGTGCCCAGATACTTTAGCCCGCCCTACCTCGGCTTTTTACCTCGACCGCCTTTTTGCAGGCGCCGCTTAAATATTCATATCTTTTCATTTCAAGATTTGTCTCCAAATCCATGATGCTATCCAAGTAATTGCACCGTATAGCTAGCATTCGGGAGTTGTCATCATATGGGTAATTCGTTTTGTCAGGCTGAGACCCTGCACATCCCCGAACGCGGCAGAGCGCGCCCTTGTGAAGGCCGCACGCCGGGTGCTCGATGTCGTCGGATTTTTCCGAGTCGCACAGGACACATATGTCGGTTGTGGCTTTTTTATACCTTCCGTGTACACCAGAAACTGTCCGTATCCCGTTAACACTAAAGTGGGTAGTACGATAGTTCTCCATGCCGGCAGCTGTACCGGGGCCGAAGGTCCGGAACCAGTTTCTGCGTCAGCAGGGTCCGCCTGTCGACCGTCCAGGTGCTTCACTCGTCCTGCCAAGCACCCACAGTGCCCTCTCTAGCCGTGCTTAGATATAGATGCCCGTCAAGTAATTAATCGCTTCCTTCCCCGACCAGCAGGTCCTACGGTAGCATTCCGGCAAGACCCAGTAGAGCTACTCGTATTACCTTGGCAGCTGCTCTGGGATCTTCTAGCAGGATCACGCTCACTTTGCCATTCTTACCGTAATCTGAATTTCAACCGTGCACGGGCAGAGACCCTTAATGCTTAGGAATGGGCCATCTCACGCTCAAAAGCTGACCCGGCCCCCTGTACCCGAATTTTCATCCCTAAATTTCGACTTTAATTGGGCACCGCGGAAGCCTTTGCCTTTCACATCACGAAGGACTTTACAGGCCCAGAACATTGCCAAACTTAAATGCTTTTTTTTTTAGAAAATCGACTACCGATACATGCATGCTCCGCCCTTCGGGAACTGTGAGCAAAACCAAACACACGGTCTAGGCTGGCACGCGACAACACGCGATACTGGAGGATTCGCGCAGAGAACCTGCGAACCGAAACCGCCTTGCACACACAGTCGAGATAAGGGTAGTAGTGCCATACCGAGCCTGTCAAAGTGGAGGAGGAACCCGGAATTTGAAGAGAGAGTGAGGGGCACTTGGTACCAATACCGCTGCCGGAACCGACCGTGTAGGAGACATTCTTTGAAGCCTCTCAGAAACGTCGCGTCGTACTCATTGCAGCCGCATTGTCCAACAACGGCACTAGTTCGATCAGCTGCTGAGCCAATGCTACTATCAGCAGTGACCGGCGTATTAGCCGCGCGGGTATGAATGTGACCCTGTATAGAATGTCGGCGACACCCTCATCGCTTGGTCTAAAGGTACTAATGTGCTCGAAATAAAAACAGTTGCATTTAGTGCACCTACACATTCCCGCAGAGGTACGCAAAATGGTGATATATGGTTCGCTAGAAGTGATCAGATCCGCAACAGTTTTTGGGATTTCTCTTCAGAGGAGACCTAAGACAGTCGCTTCTAACAGATCGAATTGCTTTGAAAGGTCGAACGGCAATTGACGCTTGTCGAGATGACGTGCCGCTAATGTTCCTTTTTTCTAACAGTTCATACTTTCAAGCTTTCATAGAGCATGTGCTAAGGTATTGTACTGCAGTCTGCAGTTGTGCGTACATGGCAGTCTCGCAAAGTTTCCAGAATGCTCAGAACGATGCACTACAAGCGGTGCTTGGTGTGTGTGTGTGCACACTATCATATCTCAAGTGCAGCAAGCTTTAAAGGATAAGTAAACACATTTTCAGGGCTGATATTTAAATACGCCTGAATTAGGGGAAATACCGTGAGAATGCCACTTTTTGTGTAACCCTTTATATTGCTCAATAAGATACGTTTTCAATCAATGCATAACGGAAGCTCTCGAATTTTAGACAGATTGCTTTAATCACTATATTTTAGGAAACCTAACTTAGGGGAGATACCGCGAAGATGTCACCCCTTGGGTAACCCTTCATTTGGTTCATGTCATTTGAGAGAGGCAGTGCAGAGATCTCTTCGTAAGAGTCAGGCAGATAGACGTATGATGCGTCATCCACTCCTGTAGAGTTTGAGCCCGTCTAGTTGTGGTTCGGCTACCCTATGCTATGCTGGCTGCGTTAAAATCCCCGGTGTTCACTACCCTCTTACCTGCATGTTCCCCCGCGCTCTGGGCAAGTTCCTCGAGAAATTCTTCGAATTCCTCCTCCTCCCTGTTGAGAGAGAAGTAGCAGCTATAGAAGACCCCTACCCGGTCAATCTCCAGCCATAAGAACCCCCTCCCCGACCCCCCGTCCCTAATCGCGAGGTTTCTCTCGGAACCCGTCCA
Source organism: Dermanyssus gallinae (assembly GCA_003439945.1). NCBI lineage: Eukaryota > Metazoa > Arthropoda > Arachnida > Mesostigmata > Dermanyssidae > Dermanyssus > Dermanyssus gallinae. The sequence goes on from QVRM01002825.1 coordinate 90,273, forward strand.
TCAGATTGCGGTCTCCGCCTCCGGAAAAAGACCGGATACAGTCTCCCGCAGCACATCCGGGGGGAGTTTCGGGGGAGGTCTCCGGAGTTTGCTCTCCACCGTCTATCAGCTCTTTCTCCGCTCGAGCTTTTTTACTTTTGGCGATGAGTCCTCGGAGTCTCGATCGAGCAGCCTTGTACTCCGTCAATTGGGATTCAGCTCTTGCGGTCTCTCGCTCCCCGTAAAATCCCACCCCTCGGTTTCTAGCTGCGTGTTCTCGTGAAAACCATATTTAGCTTAATGCAAGTCCTGCGGGCAACTGCGATCCCTTTGTTCCACCAGTATTTGGGAGGGTGGCGGCTCCCGTGGTGTTGTGAGGGAGCAGCTTTCTCGCATGCTGTAGAGAGTATGTTAATTATTTGATATTCATCCCCCACCGTGTCTTTAAGTCGTTTGCAACCCTCGTCTATTTCAGCCACTAGAATCTTGGCGTCGAGTTCTCTCTGCGTACTATCTCATCGAGCATGTCATGCGCCGCCCTGCAGCGGTTTAGGTTTACCTGAAGTATCTTTAACATTGGTCGGATGAAGGGCCCCTACCTACTAAGTTCCAATCACCCTTTCCGTCACCTGCTGGGATAACGGTTGTCTTCTTAATCTTAGCCCCCTTGTCTTTATTCCTCTTTTATTGCTCTTCTTGGTTATTTGAGCGTTACTTGGGTCTCCTTGCCATCTACCTGTCCTTTGGCGACGCCCCTTCGAGCCTCCCGCCGCTGCTCGACTTGCTCCCTATAGGCCGGGCAAGACATCCTATCCGCTCGGTGCCCCTCTATTCCGCAGACCAGACACTTTGGTGTCGTTGCTTTGCAATTGGCTACCAGGTGGTCAGGCTCACCACATTTGTGGCACACCTGAGGCACCTGGCTCTCTGCTTTGCAGTCTTGGGCCTTATGGCCCGGCCTATGACACTTGTAGCAGTCGGGGAGCCTAATCCACTCCTCAGGTCTGCACCACCTCGAGCCCAGCTTGAGGGTCTTGCGGGAGCTTATGGCTCTTGCCGCCGATGGGGACGCCGTAACCAGTGCGTACCAAACTTCAGCTCTTCCGAGCCTTGGCTCGGTAGCTGTGATCTTGGCCCCGGCCGGAAGCTGCAAGGCCTTTTGCAGTTCCCTTTCGACCTGTCCAAACGTGGGTCAATCCCCCACAGGGCGATGGTCTGCCCCTGGTTAAGCTCACGGCAGTCGGCCTGCATCTTTGCAGATTCCCGAATGGCCGCCGCCATTTTTTCTCCTGCGCCCTTTTCACTCTCCTCTATTCTAATTATAACGTCACCCTCCTTACTTTGAACTACCCCCCTAACCGTTATCCCGGCGCCTTTCTGCTGCCTGACTTGTTCTCTGGATTTGCTTTATGGCCTATTGTCAAGTGACCTTTGCAAAACACGTGCTGGGCGTCTGACAGCAGGCCGTTCCCCTCCCCAGGGAACGAGCCCGACTAAAGCACCCCCGTCGCTGCAGTCGCTACTGTTTCTGGAAACGCCTGTATTAGGCTCGAGACCCCGGAAACCGAGACACCTTCTGGGCCCGGGGCCTTTCCCTGTTTGAGGCGCGTCGCGGCATCCTGCATCTCATACAAAGTGGGTTTCGAATGATCATCTCCCCCCTGGTAGGGGGCGCAATCGAAGCGTGGGTGATGGGGAAGAACGCTTCGATTGCATTCCGCGCCTCTTCTGTCGCTGAAAGAGCATCTCTGTACCCCTTAAAGCGGGAAACCCCCTAACCATCTTATAGGGGCGGCCCCAGGGGTCGTCTTTCAGCTTCTTAAGGAAGGTCCACCAGAAACGTTTCTTGCGGAACGGAAACGGAACAAGGACGGCCTTATTCCTGTCACTTAACCTGAGGTGTACCTTCAATGCACCGAGGGCCAGACATTTTAAGATATCTAGCGTTTTTCCAACAGTCCTTGTGGCAGCATGGCCGCTGACTCTCAGCAGCGGTATGGTTTACTATCTTTTCGTAATGAGCATCGCTCAAACAAAATTCGACCAACAACAGGAATCGAGCCAAGCGATCCTTGTTAGCTGAAGTTATGTGGTCGATTGAATGATCGACTGATCGTTCACTTAGCTAAATGTGATTGTGTAGCATTGATTGACCGACGTCATTGACCCTAGTTAGCTGATAATAAGGTCATATAGGGCTCCTTCTGCCGAGGAATGCATAGATACGTAGGCAGGTAGAAAGAGAGAAAGACGAAAGAGAAGAAGAAGATAGGAGCGAGAGAGAGAGAGGGAATTACAATCAAAACGAACGCTAATTTAACGGAACAAAATAAGTATTGTGCAGCAACGCATGTCGCTGTGTCCGCATACCCACGAAGCTATTAGCTTGACTCTTCAGGTCGGAGGCGATGGTGCTGTCGTTGTAGTCGCACCGTGACAGGAGCTTATCGGGCGTATGTTGCTTGGTCCGCAGCGCAGTGGGTTGTTCGACGCGCGACGCCTCTTTGCTGGACTTCGAATGAGACCCGAGGTGTGATGACGCTGACATCGGAATAGGTAGTGGGCGCACGCGGCGGCGGCGACGGTGGAGGCGGAGGCAGCGGCAGCAGCAGCGTCGGCGCCGGCGATGTCACACGAGACGAACGTGGGGTCCACGAGGCGGTCCACGAGGGACTGACAACCACAAGGCCGGAAAGGCCAGCGTTCGAAGGCCCGCCTGCCTGGCGCGACTGGCGCTCGCTAACGTTGTTCGTTCGACGTGCTTTGCGATACGACCTGCCTTGCGATACGACCTGCCTTGCCCGGCCCGGCCCAAGCAACCAACCAACCACCTCAGCAGAGTTTACCGTCTACAGTCTCCAGTCGCTACTGGCTGGCGGCTCTCAATGGCTGCGCCTGCTGCGGCGCTGGATTCAAACACGCACTGCCGCCGCTTCGTTGTTGATATGCGACCGTGTGCCGTCGTTGCTAGTGCAGCTGTGAATGCACAGAGCCAATGGAAATAGCAGAAAGATAATAGATCACTTTGTATGTGCGTGTTCGTGAGTGTGGGTGTGTGCGTGTGCGAGGGTGTGTGGCCTTTATGGCTGTGTAGGCTGACCAAAAACAGCTGGAATCTCCGATCGATGTTCCGACTTTATCTCGCCCTCGACCCCGCGTCAAAATCGAACGTGACTGCTCCCCCCTGCTTTTAACAACTCTCCCGCCTCGGGGTTGTACCCACTGTCGTAGGGGTAGAGCCACAGTAATGTTGCCGCTTGCCGGCGATCTCTGTTGCTCTTGTGGTTGATTCAATGTCAACTCTTTCAGGCTCGTTCTCTGGCATCGCCAGATTTTCCCGTTCCGTTAGTATCTGGCCGAATGTCAACTGCCGAAGACCGGAGATCTCTGCCATGTCCCCTTGCAAGAGCTCCCTACTGAACTTCCTGTTGTTAAGGAATTGGGAATCGGATATAAAGACTTCAAAAACCTTAGGGAATCTCGTATCCTACATCTCTTACACTTGCGTATCGCTGCAGTCGCACAGTCGTGGCGGGCCCTGTCGAGCCCTTTGCCAGCGAGTCTTTTACTCCTGTTCAAGTTCCGTTCATTCCTTCCTTCTGCCACTTTTACGGCGCCTACCGCAAACAGCTTATCATCCGTAATAGGCAGACCCGTTTCTGTCTATGTGCACGAGGTTCCCACTGTAAGGGACACTCGAATGTCGCCGATGCCACTTCCTCTGCCGGTCGGCTGAAAATGCTTTGACAGTGTCTGTCAACGCCCTCTGTTCCTTCTAATCCAACTAATTCGAGATAAAAGTCGGAGGCCTTTGTTGTGTCACGCGGAAACAACATCCGGCTCCTACTTCTCTGTACCGCAAAAACCAGACTCAGCTTTGTTAATTCAATTTCGTCACGCGTGTGCCCCGAAGCACAATCCCGTTCAGATTGTCGGTCACGAAATGTATTTTTTTAACCGGTTCTATTGGCGGGTAAAGGACTATTGTATAGTGTTTATACCATGTTGCCTTGTGACTCTCATTAGTTTTAGCACTACACGCGTGACGCCAAAGCTAATTTTTATAAAACGTGCTTTAGGCAACTCCAGGGTGACACTTCCAATTTTTGGAACTTCATTAATGATTCGTGTCGGCAGAGCCAGAAAGTCGGTGGAACTTCCCACTACTCTGGAAGCCAGTCAGGGCTTGCGACTGACCCAACTGGGTCTGGATATAGTGACGGAGCTAAATCACCATTTTTGCCAGTAAGTACGCCGGAGGTACAGAGACGTTAGAATCTACGAAGGCTTCCTGGGGCCTGCAGGAATCCCAGACCGATTGCTAAAGCTGTCCTCCGTCACTCTTTCTCGTCCATTGGAGCATACTATAAACCGTTCTCTGACTACTGGTGTTGTCCCGCTAGACTAAAGGTGTCCACAATTATTCCCTATTTAAAACTAAGGGCGGTCG
>QVRM01002826.1:0-80069 GCA_003439945.1 Dermanyssus gallinae
GGGTTAAAATAACACAATACATTACCGGTTACAAAGGACGAGTTACCGTCTGAAGTGTCCGCTTCTACAATACCAATACTGCGCAGATTATTTCATGGAACGAGAGAAGAGACAATTATATAGAAAGGAGGATACATTATATATATATATATCTATATATATATTATATATATATATTATATATATAGTTCCAAACATGACGGTTTGCTTATTGCCAAGCAGCGTTTGGTCAAGACCTTATGGATGAGTAGAGCTCTTTTAATGGGTAGAAAGAACAAAACCTACATATATCTTTAAGGTAGAAGCCCCTCACAAAGCGGCTCTGCAACTCTTTTTGCTGGCTTCAGCGTAGGCATTGTCCGTTTTTAATTGACCAAGACGAAGGAAAAAGACACACATTCACATACATAGCGACTTGCGGTCGTTACGAGGCGACTGTCACTAACCGGAGTCGAAGCTCACGTGCTGGCGTGTCGTTGCGACCAAATAGTAGTTGTTGCCCTCTAGTCAAATTGTAACAAATACGTTTGTTTTTAATGATGCACAGGTATTGTTGACACGTGACGTGTGGCCGGCGAGTCTATCGTCTGTCTGTCCGCCCGGCGACCGGTCGTAAGGTTCGCGAGCTCTCTGAGTTTCGAAGCGGGGTGATGACTGCGACATCGGAAGGTCCGGCGACGTTGTCAGCTCGGCAATGTCTCCAGGGGCGCGTGTCGACGCGACGCACGATTCTAGGCTTTGTTCCAGTATCTAGTCCGGCCCTGAGCGTAACGATGTCGACGACAGCGTCGGCAGCGCCCTCTGTGGTAGGGCCCCCACTACAGCCGCCAGTCATTCGCCAGTCCCGACACCGATGACCTTGGCGATGAGTGCTCGACCTCGTCAAGGTCGTCGCCATCTTCTTCGGAGGCGGGAACAACAACAACAACACGCGTGCCGGTACCATCTGCTGCCCGCCGGTACTCTGTTTCAGCACTGCCTTCGAGAAGTTCACTTACTGTTTTGCAGCTGCCCAACGTTTGTCCCTGTGCAACCGGATCGTCGACAGAAACCGGCTGTTGGTATGTGATGTCTCATGATGGTCTCAAGAGGGCGGCGCGTGAATTATTTTGTTGCTCTAGGTGTTGTTATTGTTGTAGTATTGTAGTGTGTCTTGATATTGGTGGTGGTGATCGTGGTGGCAGTGTTTAATGGTTTACAGTTAGTGTTGTGTTCTTGTCCGGCCATAGGTAAGATAAGTTGTTATTGCTGATGTAAGTTTTCTGTTGCTCGTTATTGCAACCGGGTATTTAGCTGGTTCGTGTTGTTGATGCTATTATCGTTTAGAGAACTGTTTTGAGGGGATTTCAGTAGAATATTAAAAAGATTTATAGATTAATAGTTGGGCGTAGTACTTGCTTGACTATTAGACGTCGTTTGCCAACTATTGAATATTGCCGCCAACTAAATTTACATTGGGTTTGACTATCTTTATTAATAGTTGGTTTGCTGCTGCTATTATTATTGTTGTTATTGTTGTTTCCTGTAGTTGGCACCATCCGTGATTCCATCGCCATTTGGCACTGCCCTAGCGGCTCCATGTAGTGTCGTCATTAAGCCCTCGAAGGGGTCGTTCCTCACCTCCCTAACAACCTCACTGGATCTTCACGTCGGTAAGTCAACTTTTCAAAATTCAGAGAAGAAAATGCCTTAACGCACAACCCGATTTTATTGGTGGGTAGTATAGTAGGGTACAACTTGGCCATATTTGCTTTATTTTTATAATACGTTTGCTGGCGGTTCAGAGCCATGTGTAATATTTACCAATTTTCTTTTTGGTCCTTTTAATCCAGGCGTGCCCGGAACACTTCTTTTGAGCATATCTTCGGCATATGTTAGTTGGCCACTACTCCCTTGGTTTCAGAGTAAGATCCGTTTGGGCCTCCCGTTTTTGTTATTCGTTCGTATTATCGTCCCCATGTTCTATAACGGGGCAAAAACTTCTATATTTCTCTTTTGCTACCTAGCTTGTGTCTTGTTTCGTTGAATACCTTGTCGTCCTTCGACTGCCACACATTAGACATTCGCGTGAAACCGCCTTTTATATGCGGTGCAGGTTCTGCTGTACAGGCAGCCATGACCACTGAAAACCTGGGTTAAACGGTATATATAATACCTGATATACGTGTTTGACATACTGCTACCAAACACGTGTATGATATATTAGTTTCTAGGCATTTTAGCTCATCATTATTGTTAGTTCGGGCATTTAGTTTGTCCGTGTATGCGCCAGCTATTCCAGTTCTCAGTTGTCTGAGGGGAAGGTGTCTGCTTATTTCAAAGTCACATGTATCCGAAGCCGAACTAGAATAAACGATGCTGTGAGTTGGTAAGTCAACCTGGTATCTCCATCTAGCGATCCATTTGCTCCTAGTGCGACAGGCACACTCCGTATAGGTATAACTCGAGCGCTTATTAAAAATATATAGATTTTGTTTGCAGTGGCATGCATTAATTTGAATTTATACAAATACAGCTAAATATCGATATGGTTTTAAAGACGTGTTATCTTATCTTTTGACTCGTTGCAACTCAAGTGCTCACTTAAGAGTTATGTCTTAACCAGGGGGTGTCTTATTGGCTATTATTTATGCAGGTGCTAATTGTGGCCGTCGCTTTTGTGATTCTTTTCCTACGTCTCTATATGTATTCTCCCAAGAGAAGGTTTTTCTGTTCGGTTTAACACGTGCTTGTCGATATGTTTGGTACTTTGCAGGTCTAACAGATTCGCACGGCACTGTGCACGAGTATGATCGTCGAGGTTTAACAGTGGGCGCCGGCGACTGGGGACAGTGTGTCACCATTCCGGTAAGTTTTGTGCATCTTATATATATTCGTACCTGTATATTATACTCAATCTGAGTGAAATAAATCTAATTGGAATTAAAAACTATATATTCGTACATTCCTACTAAGATTATGAGAAGATTGAGGCTTGATTTCCAGTCCTGCTTGACTCGATTATTATTGTTCGGAATGAAGGCTAAAATTATTGCTGAAAACAGTATTTAATAGGACGGAAGTTCTGTTGAAGAAGGAATCGGTTAGAACCTACTCTGCAAGGCTAGAGTTTTTATTATTATTATTATTCCAGAAGCGGTAAGCTGTTCCTAAATTACAATTATGAATGCCTGAACTCTCCGCAATATTCCTATTAGAGAGAGAGAGAGATTCCATAATCGAATATACTGAAATACGAACATATGCATTCAAGGAGCCTGAAATTTAAGACAAGCGATACCCCTGATATAGTGCCGTCAATTGTGTTCAAGCAGCTTAGAATCTTGATATGTCACCCCTGAGCTTGATATTTCGTCGATCGTTTGAAGATTCGACTGTACCGGAGATTTTTTGGACGGCGATTGTTAGCCCAGCACGCAAGCGATGAAATAAGTCAGACCCTAAAAATAAGCGATCGATTTCGCTCACTGTCATTGCTTGTAAACTGTTAGAAAGTATAATTTCCATGACTATATGTCAAAAGGCTGCCAAACAAGGATTGATCACTAAAGAACAATTTGCTTACCGTCCGGGTAGAAGCTGCACACTACAACTCATGGAGACGCAGTTTGACTGAGCAGATGTTCACGCATCAAGGTGTTTTGACGTTTCATACTTTGTTTTTGGGTCCGCTTTTGAAACTGTAACATTTAGTACGTGTTCATGATGCTTTGTCTGAGAAGGCTAAAGCCACCTCCGGTTACTCTCAACGAACCATTTTTCAGCCATTTACGTTTAGCATTTACATCAATTCGCTAAAGTATATTATTTGCGAAAACGTGCAATACAAGACATATGTGGATGATGTTAATATAAACGGAAAAGCGGACTCGTTCGATGACTGCAAAAAACTGCAGGATACGGTAAATGGGTTCTACAAACGGTCTGTCTCGCTTGATCTAAAACTATCGGTGGCAAAGTGTGTTGTACTTTATTTTGGTCACGAAGATGCAGAGTACAATTACTTCATCGGTAGCCTTTCTCTTGCTTCGAAAAAACTGATCAGAGACCTTGGTGTTATATTACGTCCGTTAATATGAAGTACACAGAACACGTAACAGACATCGTTTTAAGAGCAACACAGATATATATATATATATATATATATATATATATATATATATATATATATATATATAAAGAAGAGTAGTCTAAATATCGATCTTACTCAGCTGTTAACGTAGGTTAAAAGCTGTGTAGCCTGAAACCTGATACGCTTCTCACTATAAATCCCGTCAAGAAGGCTGCTGTCTTCGTTCATTTAGCGGTAGCCATAGGGAGTCAGTCGCGAAAAAGCTATACAATAAACGTTATAGACTATATAGACGTTAAATATTTATTCATTGTGAGTATATATATATATATATATATATATATACGGACAGCTGATTCTTAACCTCACGTGACACCTTTTTACCACCATTTTTATCAAGGCGAGCACTGCCGTGTGTACAAACGTATTGTAAATGATTAATAAATCATCACAATATTTACATATATACATATATATATATATATATATATATATATATATATATATATATATATATATATATATATTGTTAGCTAGAGTCTTTGGGTGCACAAGAGCAGCGTTTTCAAACATGTCATTGGCCTGCTTTAGCACGGCTTCTGGGGGCACGTCTCTGGTGTAATAGCGGCAGGGTGACGTCGTTTACTTTGTCAGCGCGTCTATTTCTTTCTTAATACTGCAGCGGTTGCTGGTCGTGGGGTAGTGGGGTTGAGCAGTGAACGGTCTGGCATCAGGTGTCGACGTGACGACGACGATGGCGACCGCCGCGCCAATGATGATGACGACGCTGGCCTTAACCGTTCGCCGGGTGGATCACTTCGTGCACTACACCCCATCTTACTGGAAGGGTCATGTCAAATTGTTATTGCTGCTACACCATAGCTGGTGGTGCTGCTGCTGCTGCCGTCAGGTCTTTCTGTTGCATCGCGCGCGCCAGATCACCGCCCTGGGGGTTGGTTACCTGAGTGTGGATCGTTTAGCCCCCGCATAAGAAAGAGACTTTTGAACGAGCGCCTGTGCTGCGCGCTTCGCTCCCCTATAGATAAGGGCCGTGTCGAGAGAAGTTATATATATACATATATATATATATATATATATATATATATATATAGCTTTGATAGGTGTATCGTTGCCCTTTAGTATCGCTGCTCATCTATCACGAGCAGCACGATATGGCACACGTATTGTATAAATTGATCGATAACATTTTATGAAACGTTTTTGCATTCTATATATATATATATATATATATATATATATATATATATATATATATATATATATATATATATATATATATATATACGCGAGTAGAAGCAGTAGGGGGTTTTGTATTCTTCACTTGTATTTAAACATTATATGTAACCAGGTCAGACAGAGCTGCCACTTTGTTTCGACAAACAAAAAGGTTTTGCAGCGGTTTTCAGCACACATCAGCATACTTGGTATGTTTGTATAATAAATGTGGTAAAATCGATATCAATTATTACATTAAAATAGTGACTTGTGTGACTTTACTAAAAAAAATATTGTTTGAATCGTTGACGACAATATCTAAACAGCATCTTAACTAATGCTAATCGTGAGTACTTTATATATATATATATATATATATATATATCTATATATATATATATATATATATATTTGCGTGATTCTGATCTAAACGTCGGTATCTAAAGGAAAAGCAACTACTTGATAAAAAGCTCATGAACTGCCTTAATTTGATTTGCAGCTCTACTCCAGCTCAAATGAATCGGCCGTAAAGGTCGATGCAAACTTCTGGGACTATACACTAGAAGTAACCGAAAACCGGCAATGTTGGTAAGAGACACCTTTTTACTACGAAACGAGCAAGCGTCCTTTGTTAACTTCCTTTGTGGTTGAGGTCATACACATATTTCGAAATTATTGTACGAATATTTGAAGAAGGTGTATATATAGTTTTCATTCATGTTTAATGTTATGGTTACAGAGAAATGATATATATGTATATATATATATATATATATATATATATATATATATATATATATATATATATATATATATATATATTATATATAGCACCAAAATTGTCGCAAAACTACATAAACAGGTCATTCACACGTTGCTTGGCTACAGTAAATTTTATTTAAAAAATTGTGCTCTAGGGTTTGTATTTACACCTTCGAAAGTTTTCAACGTTAATTTTGACTGAGTCTTTTCGACTTTTGCTAAGTATTATTTATTAGTCGGTAGAAAAACGGTGCATTGATGAAAGTTTAGCTCTTTATCGCCTCATTATCCAGTTCGCTATATGGCCACCATTACGTCGTTGACATGCTTTAATCACTTTTCAGTAAAGTATAAGGAATGCCGCCTATTAATGCATGAATGAGCCTTTATTGCTGTCTTTATTATGGCTTATTATATCTGTCGGGCTACGCCATGCCTGAAATGCATAACGGCGCACTTTTAAATCTCAGTCTTAAATCAAGGTTGGAGGCCCACTCCATAAACATGTTTGATCGCTGAGACTATTGACACGTATATACAAGTTCACGTCGTCGGCATTGGTCTTGACAGAAATTGCTAGTAGTAATATGCATACTATTGAGTTCATGCATAGCGTGTACGTACATTTTCATAAGGTGCCATGTTTATAACGCGTGCAAGCACTTTGCAGGGCAGTACCGTCTGGTTAACTGACTGCTTATTGTTAGAATCGGTTTTATCTTTATATTATTATATTAATATTACTTCCTTTAGCGCGGATTGAACGTTTGATACGAAGTAAGGCCGGGACCTTTTCATCATCAAGCGACCTTCGAAATATTAATGAGAGGGGCGTACACAGAGAATTCATCCGTTTCTTAAGAACGAAAACGGGTACATCATTTGCCTAAGTTCGGATTGCAACTTATTTGGGTGGCTCTTCTGGTTTGTGGGCAATCAGTTGTTTGTATGAAAGTAAACGGTTGCTAGTCACGCATGTTTCTAACAGTTATGACAAGTTTTTGTCATTGCTACACACGATGTTCTCATTTGCTAATGACATGTGAGCACACTGTTGCTATAAATAACAATATCGTCTGCGCGGAGTAAAATTTTTCTCCACTACTGATTACAACAATTCCAAATCCGTCCTCAAGTATAGTAATATTGAAAAAATCAGGGAGCTAAGCCCGTCTCACTAAGCGTCGTCTACTTGCTGCCAGCAGCACATTCAGGCCGTGAATGTGCCAGCCATTCGCACTTAGTTTTTTATTTGTATCATGTCTTCTTTTTAAATGCTTAGATGTACTTTTGTAGTTTCTTGAGAACATCTTTGTCACCAGCACATTGATTATCTGTCTTTCAGTGCCATATCAAATGCACTCTTTAGGTCCTAAAATAGTGCATAAACGGATCTCTGCGATTTTGAGAATATCTTCTATATCCCCTTCAACAACTTGAGGGCCGCTGTACCTGTTGTCTTGCCTTTCCTAAACCCATGCAGCTCTGCTGATATTTCTCTCCTTTCCAGAAAGGCCTCGGGTCGTACTGCCAGTATCCTTGAGAACGTTTTGTACATACAACTTTTCAACGCTTTTCTTTTCTACGGTTGTGGCTTAGTTTCAGTTTCTCTTCTTCTTTTATATATATATATATATATATATATATATATATATATATATATATATAATTTTTTTTTATTTAAAAAAAAAAACATTTAAAAAAATCTCTCCACTTAGTTATAAACGCGGTGCTGTTTTCTTATTACACTTTTGGGATTTGCCCCGTGTCCATACATGCATTAAACACTGGGCACCTTTCACAGTAGAGCACTCTTGATTGCTTCTGCGTCTTCAGCATATCGTAAACACTAACATTTTATATACGGCTGAGTTTATCTAAGTTAATTTAGGTTAGTCTATCCGCAGATAACCGCCGCTAGTAAATTACATCTCTTTTGCCTTCTTGAGTGTCTTAAATTAAATTGTCTGATGCTTTTGCTCCACGGACCCGTGTTCACACTTTTTTTACTTTGAACGTTGCAGGTCTCGAGAATGCTACGATGGGGAGGATCACAACTGTTTCACGTTTGTTCTTGACTTCGTGCGCACCCTTCAATTGCCTGGGCTGTCCACTGTGGCTCTTAACCGGACTCATTTCTGCCAGCAGGTGATTTGCCCTCGGATGAAGTCGGTTGCTCGATATGTAACGTTGTATCGAAAACTCGAAGCCGACCACATCTACATAAAGAAGATCATTTGATTGAAGCGGCGCAAAGAGTTTTGCGGTTAGAGCCCCATGAAAGATTCTCTGATCATAGCGTGTCTTCTCGGCATATTCACTCTCTTCGTTTCTGCGTTTTGGTCATTTATATACATTTCTGCTCTTAGGTGGGAGAGAGCACACCGCTCTTATTGTAATTAATTGCTTAGACAATACCACGCTGACTGATTGGATAAGGCTATGTCTAAAAACTAGATACCCTTCCACGCCTGTTGGTGCCAGGCTACCCTACAAAGAAAAAAATAGTATGCGCACCAACGGTATGGACGCTTGATGTACATTATGAGGATAAGGGGTGTCATTCCGACAACAAGCACACTTATGTGTCACACAATAATGTGTCTAGGTACGGCTTTAGCAATATTCGAACACAGTCATCTGCATCGAAAAGTAGCCCGCTGAATCGAAACTAACAGATAGACATTTCTTATTATTTAATTATGTGAATTGCGGCGACTAAGTGAGCTCAGTATACCGGAAGCTCAGAGCTTTGAGGCATTGGGTATCTTTAGCTGTGCATAACTGTATAAATGGCCGAAGAGTAAATTTATTAGGTGATTCTAGAGCACACAAGGCGGTCAAGAGCTTACGCGAGTCGAAAGAAAACAGTTGTTCTTGCGGGATATACTAATTCATTTACTGATTTCGCCGTTGCGGCTAGGTAAGCGGTGTAAATTTAGGCAATGTACTTATTGGTGAGAGCACATATGGTATCGACAATGCGCACTTTTAGGAGAAGATCATTTTAGCAATTTTTCGTGATATAGGAACGCTAATGTTATTACATTACGATGTTTCGTATATTATTAATTGAATAACTAACCTCATTCATTTATCGGCGTAGGCCGCAATTGTACGATCATACAAAGTATGCTTACTATGCTGATTTGGCGGACGACAAAACGTTGTTTAAAGCCTAACCAAATGCTAAATTATCCTTGGGATTATTTTGCCGCTTGTCATGTGACACTAGTGTTAGTGGGACAAAGATGGATACAAGTGTTCAAATTCAGAATACTTACAGAAAGGCTTCGAGTAACAGGAAACGGATTCTCCGACAAGCCAGTGTAAACGTCCTTGTGTGACGGGTACCAGCTAAGCAGAGTGGCTTTTCGTGGTGTTGTACGTTCACGCATGACATTTACTCTTCTGGAGTTCAGCTTTGGGCTGTGCGTATACGCGTTTTGGGTTGTGTAAAGCCGTTGTACCCACTCGGTATATATATATATATATATATATATATATATATATATATACCAGTGGTACATTTTTCAAAGCTATAGCAAAAAGGCTGGCAATACATATTGCTAAAATGGCACGCAAATACTTATTCACATGCTGCCGAACTGTGCGGAAGATATTAATAAGCGAAGGCACTATATAATAAGCGAAGCACAATCTATATGTTTGCACACATCGATATTGCATATGAGATATATATGCATTACAAAGATCGAAAGAAGACCAAAATCCAATCTGCAGGCGTATGCCAAATGATTTTTGTCTTTGGTGTCACATTGAACCTCATGTTAACGATACGATCCTCGAAAAGATAACAAACCAAATGAAGAACCAAAGTACTGATGGTGGACATATACGCCGTGATGTTTATTGGTCACCTTGTATTCCATTTTCAAGCATCATATTCATAATTATACAACGTATGCTTTTTATCGTCAAATACATAATCCAGATTTGTGCGCTGTAGAAACATGTAAATATTGTGTACAAAGTGTATAATAAATGAAAAAGTAATTTTAAAAAATTAGCAACACCGAATTTGTCTTCCTGTTGAATACTAGTGTCGATTGTCTTTGTATGTTAAAGAAGGAATCGTCTAGTCCATAAGATTTTGCGTCGCGGCATCAATGTGACGCGTAACCGCGCAGCCCAGTAGATCTTTGTAATTTTTTGCGATTTTTAAGGAAAGAAGTGCTACCAAGGTAGACTTTTTTCGTTAAATCTGTTGATTAAACAAACTATTTACGTATCAAATTAAACGAAAATATGTTATAAAAATATGTTTTGTTTAGAATTACTTTTTATCAACTACATACAGGCCAAATTTCGCGCCAACCGACGGCGGCGTTTATTGTTTGAGTTTGGTTCAAAGAATTGAAGAAAACGACATTCGGCGATTTTTAAGAAGCTGAAAATGGAGAAGCAACGAAATTGCATCAAGTTGTTGGTTAAAAATCAAACCATGTGTCCTAAACTGGTGGAAATGTTAACTGCTCAAGGTGATCAAGCAGTGCCCCGGAGCACTGCGTATACGCGGTACCGTCGATTCCGCGACGGGCATGAAGAGACCGTAGATGGCGCCCATTCAGAAAGTCCTTCGACGTCACTAACGGAATAAAAAGTTTGTGATACCGTACGCACACAACAGTCGCTTAATTACTATCAGGGAGATAGCTAAAAAATAGCTGGAAATATCTTAAGAATTACCTGTAATAGTCCTCTATTTTAGGCGCTAGAAAACTGGAGGCGAAGTTATTTCTAAAAAGGTTGAATTTTCAGCAAATTAACACCCGTCGGGAAATGTTCGAGTTGAACCTTCGGGCGGTAAAATATTTTTTTTTCTAGGTGCGTTTTATTGATAGAATGTGCGACAACCATGACTTTTTGCACTAACTAAGAAGATTCTGGATTACTTCAGAAAATGATTACATGAGACGAATCACGGGTATATGGTTACGACATCGTGACCAAAGTCCAATCCCGCCAAACCCCAAATCGTCCCGAATTCAGCACCAAGGGGTGCTTTCAAAGAGAGAGTCCATCGAAGAAATTTAGTCAGAGCAGAGCCAACACCAAGGTAAAATTGAATGACTTTTTTGACTAGAAAGGAATTATCCTCTACGAATTTTAGCCACTTGCATTTTCGGTCAATGAGGTAAGGTCAGTACGAAAATTTAAGCAGATTGCGCGAGCACGTCCGATGTAAGCGGCCTGAACTCTGGAAGAACAACTTCTGGATACTTCATTACAACAACACAACAACGTACACATCGTTACAAATTTTTGATTATGTGACAAAAACATTCTCCATTTCTTCTGTATATCCGCAATTTACATATTCGCCAGATCTGGTTCCGTGCGACTTTTCCTGTTCCCATTTGATAAGATAGAAAGCAAAGATCACGAGATGAAACTATAGTAACTTCCCGGCTTTGTTCAGGGGTATTACAACAGTAAGTTTTTAGACTTCCTTGGGTCGGCGACCAACAACGCGAACCGCTACTAGTATCCGAGTTAGACGCAAAGCTGGAAAGTGCATTTATTTGGCGGTACTGCCGCGATGTCACACTGGGTACCTGCACGTATTGTCGGGACCGACCTTGCTCAGTGATACCGTTTGGAAAAGATACTAGACCGGCATTTAATGAGTTACATAATAAATATAGGAGAGCATCAAAATTGCGAACAGACTAAAAATCCTTCCTAAACTACAGAAATTGATTTTACTTTATTGAAATTCTAGGTACTCCAGATGTTGTTGTTGTTGTTGTTGTTGTTGTTGTTGTTGTTGTTGTTGTTGTTGTTGTTGTTGTTGTTGTTGTTGTTGTTGTTGTTGTTGTTGTTGTTGTTGTTGTTGTTGTTATTATTATTATTATTATTATTATTACATTTAATATTATGCGTCATTTTTGGATGCTATGCTACGTCTTCGGCAGGCGCCACGATTTATCAATCGGCCACTTGAGCCTCCTAGCCGAGAAAGTCAACCGGCCATGTCAACAAACGGTCAAGGTCTTGGGGAGCGCATAGCACAGCGCTCTGGGCCACGTTTGCTTGTGCCGAGTGTCGCATGTGTTCCCCCCCAAGGCGTACCCGACTAGCTATTGTAGGCCGACTACGATTAGTCATAGGTTTGTCCAGACGCATATGCGAGCGTATATTATATATATAACATTGAATAATAAATTAAGTGCAAAAAATTATTTATATATATATCACTCGTGAACGTGCTGCATGTGGAGAAAAGAGTCGACGCGTGAATTCATTCACCAACGCATAGAGGCGCTAAGACATGCCAATGATAGATACAATGTGTATTAGAAAAAAAACGCACACATCGTGAATACCAGAAAGTTATTATACAAACAGCGCTGTACTATACTGTACGCTAACACATGTATAGGCAAAAGCCAAACATGAAACCGCAACTAATAGATGTGTGTTCCTAATTAGGCATTTAAACTAATTTACTAAAGTTACTAAAGTGAACATATACTGCGAATATAGCGCTCCGCCATAATCGCTCCCTATGGACGTACGTTACAAGTTTTAGGTGCATTTGTACATTTTTTACATGCATATTTAGGTTAGATACGTTTGTGCGACTGTGTTATTTTTCTATTACTTTGTACGTACCTGGCAATACTACACTACCTGCCCACACAACAATTACAGTCAACTTAACCACTTTTATAAGCAGAGCGTAACTTTGCATTGAGAAATATTTTGCTCAACTCTTTGTGCACGGTAGATAGACGCATACGGCGTATCAACGCTGTTCGTCTAGCTACAAAATTAGGCAGTTCAGGCAATTATGTGTTTGGTACATACGAGGGAGTCTTACGCATATAAGGAAATCCCAGGTTTAGAAAACAACTTTTTACTACATAATGTAATTGACTATGTTTCCCAACAAGCTTAAGCTGAACAACGAAATAAGCAGTGGTGGTTTGAGTTTGCGCGTGCCCACTAAACAGATCGCTGATTGTTAAGCTTCGAACGAGTTACAACTTTACGATTCGTAAAATGTTGAGAGAGAGAGAGAAGTAAATGAGGGGTCATTATTATTACTATTATAGTGTATATCTGGATCATGAGCCGATTATCTCCAACCGGCCCTTTGGCTAGCTACACAGCATAGAAACTGTATACTGAAAAGTGTATTCGCAAGTTCGTAGTTATTAACGAAGTTATGTTCATTCATTCAATGGATATATATATATATATATATATATATATATATATATACTTATACAACGCATTTAAGCAGGGCCTCATATTTATATGTGCCGCAGGTATGCATGTTTATGACATCGTCTAACGTCACCCTTGTTTACTTAACCGTATCGCTATCCAGCCAGGTCATGCAGCCAAACGCGATGATCAATTTGAATTCGGTTCCAGCATAAAGACGTGTCTTTTTGTATTAATTGCCGGCATTCGGAAAAGCTCGTGCGACGTTATCATTAGGTTAAGGCCGATGACCACTTTGTCCAACTGCGACGGTGACGGTGAAAGCTTACGGAAGTAGGCCTAGTCCTTACCTGTCACAAATAATCAAAGCAGGGACATCGTAGGACATAGGACACGCTACCGAGACTGAGCTCAAAGCGTTGAGCTAACCTTAACAATACCACAAAACGAGCTTTGTGGAATTGTCAAATTGAAAATTTGTTTGGTTTGAGTAATCCTGCTCTTCTTCGGTCTACCTCGGTCGCCTTTAGCCGGGATGATGGTTTTGCTGTTCCGAATGAATATAGATATAAACACGTATAGAAAACACTTATATACAGACAATCCTTAGATTCGTAATACAACAACTATTTATACGAGAGTAGCTGTTTTTTTTGTAAATCGACTATGTTGTTCTCCCGGAGAAACTAATAATATTAAAAAAACATACGTTTGCAAGGACCCAGTTGTTATATTCCCACCGTTGACTATTGATTACATTAAATAAATGGTTTGATTATGTCAGCAAAATATATATATATATATATATATATATATATATATATATATATATATATAAACACGTAATGCTTTAGCGCCACAGCAAGCGGACATTTAAACAAATATATTCGCAGAGTAGTAATGCTTGTCACGCGCTTCTCTCCAAATATCACTAAAATTACCTAACTGGCATATCGAATAGCTGCTATGAACAAATACTAATGCCTATGTTAGCATAAAGCAATGCACAAATAAAAGACATTAAGAAGAAAATAAACATTATGTTTATCATTACATGATGATTTTTTTTAGTCTAATTGGTATTGTTGTTTTTGCCTTTTGCATCATTTTACTGCGGTTGTAAAATCTAGACCTCTGGCTTACATGTGTTTATCCACGTTCAGTTTTGGTTGCTATCTGCGCATGTTCATTGATGACGATTTCTCCTCTCCGACTTCTTATTGCCGAGGGGCTTTACCTCTTGATTTTTGCTGGAGAACATGCCGCGGAAAAATTGGGATTACACATTTGGTATGCCCCTTATACGCTAACAAAAATGGTGGCTGGCGTCTTGAAAATAAGAGGAAATAACCAAGAAAATAATTTATTGGTCTTTTCCTCTTATTTAATTTCACTATTTTCTAACTTTTAAGTAAAGTATATCCTTTCACATGCTTTCGTGGCTTGGCCTGACGCAGCCCTCAACGGGTTTGACCGTTTTTGAAAGCCTGCTAGCGCTAGAAACGCTGGGAAGTGCCTCTCCGGCTTTTTGACGCATAGATTATCGCTTGCCATCCTCTAGTTGCATCTTGAAGACATCGTCTGCTCGAGCATTATACGTGTGTGCGTGTGGGTGAATCGTTTGCAGTCTGCTGCGTATATGTTACAACTGATATGCACTGGGTGACATCAGGGCCACTCGTTGTAGACTGCCTTGCCATGTTCCGGGTAGAAACCAGAGAGCCAACGTGTCGCTTTTGCAAGCACCGCTCCTTGGACTACTCAAACATATACGTACGCAAGCATATGCGTTAATGGTACTCAAGAGCGCTCGTGAGGCCGGTCGTATAGTTCCGTGTAGAAATAAAGTAGACAAGGGTGGTCTCTAGAAAAAGTTGCATCAAACTGCATGTAAATTTTAACTTTGTGAGGTGCATTGTAGTCTTTGCTGCTTAGAACTTTAGCAGTCAGTGAACTTGCTTTTCACGGGCATTTATATTGTAAGCTCGCCTACAGCATGTGCGAAAAGCTGCCAGCCGTTGCCGATGTCTTGAAGTCGTCGAAAAAACAGGGATTGTGACAATTTGGTTATTGTTTGTTACAGCAGTGTCGGGACGCTCCCCAGCTGCTTCATAGTTTAACACTCTCCTGCGATTATATTGACGTCGCTGAGCGGACATCGCTTTTTATGCGAACGTGCGATTGTGAAAGGATGATATTTGTTCGATACAAAACCGATGCGTTCAGAGGAAAAATCGATTTCCTTTAAAAGTCATCTTACTTTGGCTAACAGAAAGGAAATAGTCGCATTCAGCAAATTTCTCTAGAAGCAAAATTCTGTGATGTCTCCAGTTCGAGACTTTGCGTCCAATAACTGAAAATATTTATTTAGCTGTTACGATACTGAAGCTTAGAGTTCAAGAAAAACGCTACATGGGGACCATTTTGGCGTCAAGTGAATGACGATTCGGCTTGCTGTATAGTAATAAGAATTTAGTGGTGGAAATGCTGGATGTGAGCGGAGCGAAATAGCTAATATTTTGGCTTGCATTGTGAAATGTACAATATATTGGTGTTTTCTATAGTATAACGATATGAGAACATTGATTATGTTACAAGCACGGAGCAAGACCAGTCAAAGATAGTGCAATCAAAAATATTTTGTCGCACGCATTTAATCACATCTCGCGATTATCAATTGAATCAACGGGAATCTCACAGACGAGTCTTTTCACTTGACCCCAACAAAAAAGTGAAAAACTTGAGAAATTGGGCATTTTGCGCCCGGGTAAACAAAGGGCTCGTCTCGGCCAATTCATGGCTTTCCCAGGTCAGCGTCCGGCTAGGCCCGTACAACAGCGTCATTGTGTAATAACACTTCAAGCTGTTCTACATTCTCACGCAAATTGGCTCTGGAAAGTCCTCTGTTCTCACACTCTCTCACATAATATGTGATATATTTTTCTGTTTAGTCATTTGAAAGGTAGAGGTCAGAGCCTATATGGTAGTTGTTCTTTCTGTCAACCTAAACATTAACGGAGAAAGGATGCCAACCTGCATACACGCGGGTTATATATGCGAATTCTTATTGGTCCGCCAATGAGAAATATACTCCTAAACCCGTCGTTTTCCATAAAAGAGCGTATACGTTCATAGAAGTCAACCTGGATTTATTTTGAAAAAACAGCGACAGCAGTCAACATGTCGCTAGTAATTAGTAATTGCTGAAACCGGAAAAACACACAATTTTTACTTTAAATCGAATCCCTATTAGTTTAAGTCCATAATTGTCTTCAGACGGCGCTTATGTACCGGAAAGTTCGGGGCTGAAAATTTGTTCAGACAAGGCACAATTTTTCTCCGAGCGCGCTGGCTATTCAGTTTTTTTTTTTTCTGGAGGAGGTATTAAATGCAGTTACGCACTATCGCTACGAGTCTCTATCTCTAGCAGTGTGGGACTCGACCCCAACGGTTGAATGTTACTCCGTTGAGACCCATACCCACTAAACGCACCTCCCCCCTTAAGCTTCACTCTCTGATAGCCCAGATCTTCATAAAAACAGTACTATGGACTATCAGGAGAAGTGGCGAGCGCTCTTTCAGATCAATTGGCTGGGGTCGCCCAGAGGATCCAGCACTTGTCTAACACCGGCAAGCCCGTTTTCTTCGAGCTGCACTTCTCCATGGATGCTTTCAGGTTGAAGCCGCAGTTGTGCCTGTCTTTCTTTGCACTTTTCATGTTTCTCATGGAGGACTTCTTTTGCCGTCGCTGCTCCCAGTTTCCAGGCCTGCTCACTGGAGACAATGTATTCTGTAAACTTTATTAAGCTGGACCGAGGTGGGTCGCTGACCTCGTGGTGTGGGTCTCCCTCCCTGGCCCATTTCACTCGGACGAGTCTGCTTGCCCTTAACCGCGCAGCCTCCCAGGCCTCCCAAAGCTTAGTGACTTGACAACTACGTAACGCAGCACCATCACCTTGATACGAAAATGATGGGCATTAAATTTGCTATTGCGTGAGAGTGGTCTTTCAGACGTACATTTTGGTCGCAATGGAAAAATTTTACGATTTTTCATGAAAAGGCGTTAACGTAAAATATCGACTTTTCATGACTTTTCTTAACCTGGGTATTAGCTTTTTGCTACGCAAGCTAGTAAAGTGTCTTCCGTTGTGCAGAATTTTCCTCCGAACACGCCGGTGTAATCGGTTCCTTCATGCGTTGACTGGTTCTCCCGCAAACAGAGAGTTCGCACAACTATGTAGGGAAAAAAGGCAGAAAAACTACTTTTATAAACTTCACTCTCTCTCCTAAACAAGACGTTTCCACGTCTTCCCTCCATAGGGAAAACTTATTTTCTTGCCGAGTTCTATTAAACCTCGAAATGCGTGACACAACAATATGAATGACCCTGTATATATATATATATATATATATATAGAGAGAGAGAGATAAAATATTGCGATTATTTATTAATCATTTACAATAAATTTGCACACACGGCAGTGCTTGCCTCAATATATATATATATATATATATATATAGAGAGAGAGAAAATATTGCGATTATTTATTAATCATTTACAATAAATTTGCACACACGGCATTGCTTGCCTCAATATATATATATATATATATATATATATATATATATATATGGATTATTTATTCGCTTGACATATACGAGCGAATAAATGTTCCATCCATCCAGATTGTAACAGATATGACGTAATGATAATAATAATAATAATAATACAGAACAGATCATTGGAGCCGGATGCGTTGGAGAGTCAGCTGCCTGTTATTGCTTGTTGTGTGCTCTTCAACGCGTATCTTATGAGAAACTGGTGAGCTGGAAGCGGCAGCAGCAGCAGCGGTAGCATTGACGGGTTTGACGAGTTGTTGTTTTGGTGACATGATAAGATTGGTCTAGTCTAAGGTGGCGGGGCAGACGTAGCATAGAGACCTTTATCGCGCTGTGCTTGCGCTCTTACGCGCGATTATTTGTCGTGTCTCAATACGACAGTGGCCCCAAGTTGCGTCGATCGCGTTTAAACAGTATCGTGTCAGGAGAATATAGGAAAACACGAGCACGAATAACACTAGTAGCAACAAGAACAAACACAACTGCTTCCGAGAAGACGTCTCTGGTGTACACCGAAACCTGAGCAAGCGTTCCGCGTTGTTCGGAAGTGGAAACTCTTGTGGACGCTTGCAATTTGTAATAACAAAAATGCTACGCTAACGGCTCAAAAGCACAACAACAGCAACGGCAGCGGTTTAAGATGGTTTGCTGCGAAATTTGATTTCAGTTGCCATATATATATATATATATATATATATATCACGAAGTATTAGCTGAGCCAAAGTGCCTAGCGGGCGCATATAAATATCTAGGATTCCCTCGTATGTACCAAACACGCATTGCCTGCCCAGACGAACAGCGAAAGTACGACGTATACGTCTAGGAGAGACATCTATTGGGATCGTGCACAAAGGGTTAGCCAAATCCTTTCAAAACGCAAGGTTACGCATTGCTTATGAAAGTGGATGAGTTGACTGACATCCTTATGCAGGCAGCTGATAGATTGCCCGTTACGTATAAAGTAGTGGACGATTTATGCTGCGCAAACGTATCTAGGCTATACATTTATATAGCATATACATAAGTTAAAGGTATTCTTACGTTCAGAAAAATACTTGTTTCGTATTGTGACACATGATAAAGACAGACAACAAGCCTACGCTAAACAACGAAACGTGTTGCGATAGATCTGGTTTTCGTACGTCAACTGGTTTCAACTGATCATCCGCTACCTAAACGGATCACAAATGAGCTCTGATTAAGTTCTAGCTCTAGTATTTATGAAACGTTAAAATTTTGAAGTATTTGATATAAAAGGCAAGGAAGTAAAGATTCGTTCGTTAAATTTGGTGTAGAGTTGTCAAATTATAAGGTCTATGGGATTTTAAGGGTCGAAGAACCTGCTGAACATTTCCACTGTATATATATATATATATATATATATATATATATATATATGCATCGCGACAAATGAACTGACGAATGGGATTATATGATTAATGCGCGCGTGTTTATATTTGTTTTGCATATATAGTCTGGTATAATTACCACCCAATGCTTCTAAATTTACGCATATGCTCAATTAACGAAGCATCAACTTGAATTAGAGCCGAAAACATAACTATAAACAGTCTATTGATTCTATTAACACTCGAGGCGTTTGATTTCGAATTTTTGGACTGGAGACTTTTCAAGCTTTAACATTTAGAACGTGTGCCTCTAAATGCCATCACAATGGCCTCTGCCGCCATCACTCGACCAAGGACGCCATTTTCTAAAGCGCTCATGATCTCGTGACGCAATTACACATATAGCTAGGATGTCTACACAAAAAGCCATACTGTCCAATGAAGCACCTTATGAAATCATGCATCTAGTATCTTGCCGTTCGTTCTGGTTACCGTTGCCCAGTTTAGACGAAACTCTCTATGCTCAACAATAAGCTAGACAAATTATATCATCATTGAAATATCGCAGATAGTGAATTAACTTTGACCACAAAGTGTCGGAAGTTCCAAAGCTGGTTCGAAGCGAGGAGAATGAACTACCCTCGCTTGCTTCAATACAAACGGCTCGTCCTGATCCGGAGCCACAACGGCCCGGGGAAACCCGGACCTTAGGGGGAGCTGGCAATGCTCAACAAACAGTCACAACGCACGGTGGTGATCATATGACGTGGTCGATTAGGCGGTATATCCAGCTTCCGACGACAGCTTTCGCAGCAATAAGGAAAGGCCAAACAAGGCCGGAAAATGCGCCTCGAAGGAAACTTTTTCATTCCAAGATCTAGACTTTGGACTTTTGAAGAGGACGAGACCAGCTTAAAGTGGTTTACTGTTGGGCTCATATAGAGCTATGGCGGATGGGGCTCGGGAGGTTTCAAATCACACACGTTAGGCCTTCCTAGGACTGCCGCTAGGCGGAGCTGTGATCACCGTAGGACATCATGCAACAAGAATACACGCAGTAGACTACTGGTAATTACGCGACAGACTCACCTCAACTACGTACGTATTCAATGCGGGTGTCATAGTACAGTATGTGAGACTTACTGAAGAATTCACAACTGTAGTACAGTCCACTGCATACAGTGCATTGGCGACGAGGGCAAAGTCCAAACAGGCTATCTGCGGTCAACAAGAATGTCGTAATCTGAGCGCGGTGCCCCTTTGTGTTTTGTTGTAGTCATGGACATAAATATGTATTGGTTATGGTCACAATGATGTGATGTTTATCATATAGGTTGTAGTTATAACGATACTGTGATGGTTATCGTGGTGGTCAAAGGTCGCTCTAGTAGTGAGGTTATCGTGTTCTGAGACTTCAGGTCAGGTGACGCTGACTAGGTTTACCGCAGGGAGGCCCCTGTGTTCCCTGATAGAAGCAAAACAAATAAATGCAGATCAATGCAAAAACATACCATGTGTTTTTCCATGCGTTGTCTATATCATTGGCAGGGTTTGGCACCTCTATGCGTTGATGAATAAATGTAGGCGTCTACTGCTTCCACATGCAACACATTCTAGCCACGTGCCTATGTATTTGAGTCAGTTCTTTCGTACGAGTATTTTGGTTGTGAACGAATTTTCCAAGTGAACGCATGCATGCTATATGTGTGTCGTTGGCGAACACATGCGACTCTCGACAAAAGCAAACGTGGCCCAAAGCGGTGTGCTTCGAGCGGCGGTTTCTGCTGTGACCTCAAACGTTTGTTGACATGGCGTGTTGACTCTTTCGGACTTTCAGGACTCTCTCGGTCATAAGCTTCAAGTGACCGATAGACGAATCATCGCGCTGTCGATAACGCAGCAAAACATCCAGAAATTACGCATATTAATAAATATTTATGTTATCTTCGTTCCATAGTAACACGTCGTGTACCTGGATGATGCAATCTTGGATGGTCCCGCGAACATCGTGACGTAGGATCTACAGGCCGTACTGCAGTTCGAGGAACCGGGAAGGTTGACATTCGATGCTTCTAAGCGTAAGATGTTATCCTTAGGAGGCAATCTACGAGAGCAAAAAACATTCAAATGAGAAGCTTTTATATTGATTTTTAAATATGCGCCCCAATTTTTGTTTTAATAATAATCCGCCCCGTTTGCAACTTTGTGCACACAGGCGGCCCTTTGTTTATGTAGGCACAGCCTTGGTTCACCAAGATTTAACTAGATGTTGCAAGCATCTCCGACTTCCAAATAAAACCTCCAAAAAAATAACTTAAACTTAAAAAAAAAACTGAAAGTCTTGTTGCTTACGATAAGACTACTGGAGTTATTATAGGCGAGTTGAACGTTAAAGGAGGACGCGTATGAAACAGAACAAGCCCTCCAATAGGCTTCGGGGGCCTTGGTATTAGAAAGGCTACGGAACTTGCCGCAGCCGGCTATGCTGCATCATTGAATCAATTTGGTTCTCTGGCAGAACCACTTGTCAATGAAGATGCAAGAAAACAACCAGAAATCGGCTAGACGTTTTTGGGCGCCTCAGCGTTTTATTAGTGGGGATGGCTTGAAGTCTTACTCTCTCGTCAGCTTAACACCATGCTGCATCCAAACTCATTCCGCATGTTGTCGGCTATTAGAACCGGCCTCTCCGTCTGTGACCCGTTCTCGTGCCTGTCGTATGGTGGACTGATCGATTCTGACAGCCTAAACGCGTAAAGTTGCCTAAAAAGTTCCGGCAAGCCTACAAGGTACGCGAAGCTCAAGAGATAGTGAGAAGGAATGCCATCCACACTCGAGCCAAAAGATCTGAGCTAAAGCAATCAGTTACGGCCTGATAGCGTTACCGTATCGGCATCGCGAAGTTTTTAAGGTGTATCGCGAAACGTACGTAATTACTCTGTAGGGTCAATGTTGGGACTATTAGGTGAATGGGGTAAAGCATCCCATGCAAAATCCAGTAACTTGTGGCTGGCTGGGGGCCACAGATATAGTTACGAATGCGGGTTGTCATGTTGGAATACGACTCCTCTATGACTGTACAATTCGGGATAGTTTTCGACAACGGCTTGCTTCAAACGGTCGATCAACTGGCAGTATTCACTTTATCTTTTCGAAGGAACAGAGTCCTTATTATGCCTATTACCCAAGACGGCAGGGTAACTGTATCGTTTTCTTGTTCTACATAAGCTTATAATGTACGGCGTTTTTCAAATCCCACCGGAGGCACAGCATGGTCTTCTTAGCATGGCGCCCTGCTTTCGCAACGGTTTTGGGTCTGATATCTCGCTTCGACCATGACTTTTTGCTAGTTATGTTATTGTCAATGACTAGACGATTGTATTACCAGTTCTCATCGCCTATAGTCAAGCCTTTTTCCAAAATAAATGATTCCTTTTCAAGAAGCAGAGCGCAGCTGTTTAGGCGGTCCATCATGTCACTTTCGGCGAGAGCCGCCTCTGCAATGCGAGTAAATGGATCCATGCGACAATGCAAATATGACCACAATAACTGGTGATGATAACTTGTAACAATAACCCTTTTATAAATATGAACATATTTGACCCCAGTGCCCTGAAAATATGTCTCACGGTAAACTCAAGTTCGTAGCGGATGAAGAATAGTACTTAATTAAAAACAACTTTTTTACAAAATAAAAAGCATACTGACTCCATTGGCCTCTCTAACAACAGCCTTGTCGTATTGCACATGAACACGAGTGTTCATTTCACGAATAGATAGATCATCGAAGCTATACATATAGCCGTGGTAGGTTGCGCGGCAAGCGCTCAATACCAGTAAAGTGAAATACATTTCAGGGGGGGGGGGTCTTAAGATATGGTTAAATAGGGTTGACCATTGCCCAGTTGTTATATTCATCTGGTGGAGAAAGCCTAATTATGTCCAGTATATATATATATATATATATATATATATATGGCAGATGTTATGTGGAAATCGTGGAACCATGTAATGAGCCCCAAATAGAACCGCGTGCATTCAGTTCCGTTGCTGTAGCGCTGCATATTGTTGATCATGTTTGATTACCGCTGATTTCCCCGGTCACCGTAGTAACAACAACTAATATTACTACCCCTACTACTAGAGTCTAGAACTACAACAACAACATCAACAACTAATACTGCGTTGAAGATTCGATAACTACGTAGTCTAGGCAGCGTAAGCATTGAGTGTGTCTGCAGCGTACAGGGCGCTTCGATCATCAAGACCTGTATGTGCCCAAAGATTGGTGTCCTTACACAACGCGCTGGAATGCGGCGGCGCAGTAGATTGGTCTGGGCGGCTTGCACATCGCACGGGTTCGGTTTTGATAATGCACGCCTCTTTTGAAGTCTATATATATATATATATATATATATATATATATATATAATAAAACCACCAAGACGACGGCCCGTAGCACGTAAGACATCAATTAGACAGTACAGGCACGGGCGATAGCCTTTTCTGCAAAATATCCTCGGTTTTAAAATGTTTATAGTTGTAAGCTCTATGATGAATACTTGAACTTAAATACATTTGCCGTATGGGGAGGACGATCTCATACAAAAAATAGATTAACCCAACTTGACAATGGAACTTGACACTCATTCGATCAAAACGCAAACTAGTTGACAACAAACAATTTCAGCTAGCTAGAAATTCAAACACAGCTCTCATACACTGCAAATAAAAAACACGTCTCTTGTCCACGACTGGGATTGACTGCTCCGAAATAAAGCACAATAGCACGTATTTAGTCAAGATACTACAAATGTGTTTAGAGGGCTTCTTCCGCTAACCACTTGCGCCTAACAACATCATAAAAGACAATGTGTAGCTCGAAGCTGACCTATGCACTCGACCGTCCAACGCATATATATATAGAGGCGAGCACTTCCGAGTGTGCAAACGCATTGTAAATTATTTTTAAATCATCACAATATTTTTCTATATATATATATATATATATATATATATATATATATATATATATATATATATAAATGTAACATTACGATATTTACTGGACGAATCAAAATGTTCTAGCACGTTTTCAAAACGAATATTTATATATTTTTCCAAAGTGTTTTTGTTCTCTTTAAGATAGCTCCCGCCCGCTTGAATGTACTTGTGCCCCATCTTCTTTTCTACTTTTGAAAGACAAACATTTTTAAATGCGTCTTTCGGGATCGAGTTGGTGTGCGCCTACGGATTTTTCTTTACCTCCTCTATAGTCTCGATACGTTGTCATTTCAATTTTGTTCTCGTGAAACAGAAAACAAGTTGCGTAGAGCCAGCTCCGGCTAATAACAAAGCGGCGGAATATAGAAGTCGAAGTTTTCATCAAATAATCCAAAATCAGTAACGATGTGCGCGTCGGTGCGTTGTCGTGATGGAGGATCCAAGACTTGTTTTGCTCAAAGTTCAGGGCTCTTACGTCAGACGTGCTTGCGCAATCTTCTTAAACTGTCTTGGTTGTATTTCTTGTTGACCGTACAACCGGGTAGCAAAAATTCCTGGAAAATCATTTCGGTCTCTTTACGTGTGCCGCAAAATCGCCTGTAACGCGTATACACAATGTTTCGGGACACTTGATCACCATAAGCAGCTCGTATTATTTGCACTTCTTTAGAAATCT
Source organism: Dermanyssus gallinae (assembly GCA_003439945.1). Taxonomy (NCBI): domain Eukaryota; kingdom Metazoa; phylum Arthropoda; class Arachnida; order Mesostigmata; family Dermanyssidae; genus Dermanyssus; species Dermanyssus gallinae. Next base: position 24,917 of record QVRM01002826.1, read on the forward strand.
GATTTATTTTTTGACACAGACACGTTGCATATACGTTGCTCCTCCATTTTCGGCTTCTTAAAAAAAAATATTTATATATATATAGTTCAAACGTGGTTTATTTAACCGAACTGCATTTAGCAATGCTTAAGCTCTCGGTAAATAAAATTGTTAAGATATAAATCAAAGACCGAGACAAAAAATCACACTTTTTAAAGCAATTTTCTTACTTCGCGAGCGAAGAGGTGCTTCGATTTAAGACATCCACATTTTTTAGGAATGCAGGGTCAGGTCTCGGGAAGAAGGCATGCAAGTGAGTGTTGACTAGATTTCAAGGATACTGAGAGCACTGCGAAACTTGTTGCACGCCAAGCTGATACTCAATTTGAGATAAAAACTAGTGAAAACGCAATCTTCGTAGGAACAATACCTCGCGAGATTTAATATGCTAATATAGAAGCCCGCAGCGTGTGTATTTTTTCCACCTTAAGTAGGCTATATCAAATGAATAAATCACGAAAGCCTCCTACAAAAAACGGCTTTAAGTGCATCATTCTGTATTATTCTCCGGAGAATTACATCGTAGCCACCACCCCAGAGAAGGATGCCATAGCATAACACCGGTAGGAACACGGATTTGTACACCAGAAGTAAGCCCTATGTAGGTACCCCAATCAGTTTCTTTTTACGCAGCGACGATAGCACAACATCCTTAATGTGGGGATGTCACCTCATGTTATCCTGGGGAAGGGTTTGATTTCCAGGTACCTGGCGGCCTGCGAGAGCTCAATGTTCCCTAGCTCAAGTAGCTGGTTGTCAGGTAAGGCTAGTAGCCTCGACAATGAATAAAAAACTATAAAACTAATTATGTTGACAACTAAACCAAATTAATTAAAAATGGTAACTTCTACGTAAAAAAATCCACATATATATGCACTAGTATGTATATTTATGATTTTTTTCCAAGAGCGTGTACATCGACGGGTTGCATTTCCTGACTTAAACATTTTTCAAGTCTTGAATATATATATATATATAACTTTTTGCCGCTTTTACAACCACATTTTAGACGTTTGTATTGGGCGAAGTTGCCTGTGGCACAAATTCGTTTAAATGCATCTATCGTCATCGCGTTCTCTTTACTCAATTTTCTAAAAACTTTCCCCAGCAGAGGTATGTAGCAGCAGGGCAATGACAACCACGTCCAACATGTACAACCAGCAAGGCCGAGGCTCGAACTTCAAAATGTTTTACCAATCATGGTTGCCATGGCAACGCCCCGTTTCGAACAGTACATTAGCCACCTAAGTTACTGCTACAAATATATATATATATATATATACATACATATATATATCAAATCTCCAGTATCCACAACAGTACTTAAATGCCGTCGATGAGCCTCAATCAAGGGCTAATTTTATAAACGCGCTTCCTTCATGCACTTGCATCATCATGACACAGGTAACATTTGCGTTCACCGGACGAACGGGCGGACGTCCCGTAAAGAGAGAGAGAGAGAAAAAGAGAGATCAGCTGTAACAACGAGACGACGCTCGAGTTGCTGAAAGTGTGACTCAGCATCACGTCAAGCGGCATTTTACTGAGCAGCAGCTGCGCAGTAGCTATTGTGAATGGCAGGTCTGCACTGAATCGTTGAGGTTCGAGCAACACTCACACCTAGAGAGACACAAAGACACGCACACACATTGCTGCCAAATGGCTACGTGCATCCGCCCAGTTTTCGTTGTTGTTTGTCGGACGATTCTGTAGACGATTCTGTTTTTATTCACTGTGTGGCTGTACATCTGTGGCTGACCACAACACCGCCGATCTACGTATCGTGTCACGTCACCCTCCCTCACACCGCACAGCCGTTTAGAACAGAGACAATCCGAGAGAGCTCCCGACACCACCAAGTGACTAACTACTTGGTTAGTTTGACGTTCATTGTTGCAGATGATTTTAAACTACTGGCTGGTGGGCGTGTTTAGGTGGATGCAGGCACTATTGATTCAGTGCGCAGTATCCACGTCGATCCCAGTTAGCTGTGGTGCGTATTTACTGTGTTTACTGTAACCGCTCTGGTTGGCATGGCCGAGCGCCGTGTGAGTGGTGTGGTTACGACGACGACGTTGTTAACCAGACAGACCTAGCAATATTTATTAGAAGTCATTATATATATATATTTATATATATATATATATATATATATATATATATATATATATATATATATATATATATATATATATATATATATATATATATATATATATATATATATATATTATATATATATATATATAGCAGCAGATCGGGATTGACGGTAGGCTCATCAGCCTGCGTCGCAGGGCTGCTTTTTCTTCCGAGATGACACTTGTCTGGTTATATATTATATGTATATATTATTTCAAGTTTATTAACCATAAACTTGTAGGATAGTACAATCGTTAATATATCATTTGTAGTCTAACAATATCGTGGATACTTGACTGTAGTGACTACGATTTGATAAACAAGCAGTTGAGCTTGTAGTAACGTCCGATATTGCACTTTACATAATACTTACATAAGCACTCATTGATTCCAGAACAATTTCCTTTCAAGCATATGAGGTGCTGATAATCATGCCATATTTCCCTCAGGCCCAAACATTTTGAGCTTGAAGCGTGCATCGTCATAGGCAATTTTTAGAGCTTCCTCCGTTTCCATGGACTCGCCACCAACATAGCGGAAAAGAGCTGCTTTTGGACAAGGCATTGCAAATCTCGGTCACTGAGGTGCTCCATAAAAAGAAGTTTCACGGCTTCGGGGGGGGGGGGGAGACTCCGTCTGGTCCAAGGGCTATACCGGTTTTCTGTCTGTGCGCTGCGCAACAAATTATTTAGTAACACCTTAGTGGGAAACGCCTTGGTTTGTTGTTTAGGTCAATGGTAGTGGTACTTCTCATTTTACCCCTGGCTATCCTGTACTGTTTTCCTAGCGCTCGTCCTCGACCTTGGTTAGGAGCCTCCTCCAGCACCTTGATGTTGGCTCCAGGTCTTGCTGTGTGCTATACCTCGTTTGAGTCGGGCTCGGTTTCTTCTAGAATCTAAACAATGTCTGAGTGCGTGTGTCTTGAGGTTACCTTTTAAGAGCACGCCTTGCTGTGTACCACGCTTGGCATTTCTTTACAATATTCTTGGACTACCAGTACTTGCGTGGCATGTAACCTTGTCTGGGGTGTACTCTCGTGATGCATGTTGTCTCGGGCACATATTTGAGGAGTACCTGTAGATCTTCTGCAGTTATAGGAGGCTTGATAGAAGTTTTTTTTTTTCTACGTTCCTCCATGAACCTTAAGTCGTCTGTGAATCTTTATTCCTCTTTGGGGGGTAGGAGAAGAGGAACTGGTTGGGGGTTCCAAATCCACAGGCGTGCTTAAATGCAATAATGGTCTCTGAGACTTCCCTCATCCGCCAGAGTCTTCCATCTATATATATAGCTTTTGGTGCCAGTATATCGTTGCATAATGTCGTGCCCACGTACAGCACGCTGCCGTGACAGTGAGACGTAGCTTCTCGTCCGTCGTTTAATACTTAGAGATCGAGTGATGCCGGCCATCCTAGCAGGGTCCTACTTCTTTTATCGGCTCGAGGGGATACTTAGACTTTCGAGGCTGAGTTAAAGCCTCTGGTATAGGTACTTCTTTCTGAGGCATTGTGTCGCGTATCGATTTTGCAGGGTGGTTTAGGTCGAGCCCTGAGGCGTGGTGCATTCGCGTGCACCTCGCGGCCGGAGGAAACACATAGGTGCACGGGTTCGAGCCCCACCGTTGCACAATTGTATTTATGAGGTCCGTCTTACGAATCAATGCAAAAGCAAACCCGTGGACATTGAATGTTGGCTGAGGGTCAGCCCGAAAAAAGATTTTTAGAGTGATCTAGGAATTGCTCGAAATATTTGTGCACGCAGTTAGGACTAAAGTAGGTAGAGCAGATCCTGCCGATCCCCTTTATTTCAACCCAGCACAACCCATTTCCGTGTCCTCTCTTAAGCACCCATACCGTTTGTTTGTTCATGAGCGCTGGGTCCAGCGTAGGGTCCTTATCCATGTCTCTTATTCTTCTGTTTTCCTCGTGTTGGGCTTATTGAGGGCCATCATATTAGTCATTCTTCCCTGGGCTATTTCATTCATCATATTATTTTTGGAAAAAGGTGTCACGTTAAGTCAGAGGTCTAGCCGCGTTCTTTTTTCCTCCAATCGAAAGGTCCTCCTGGGGCAGTGGCCACGGCTTGCTGCTCGGTCGTGGAGACTTCGTTGCCCGCATTAGGTTCTACAGCACCTGTCTTGTTCTTGCTTGCTTGCTCCACTGCTTGGCGCTCCGTGCCCCCGTCGTTTTACACGCGACACAAATGTGTTTTTTATTTATTAAAATGCACCCTATCTAAGCGTGTAAATAAAAATAAAATATGTACAATACACAAGGTAAAAACAGCGTATTCCTGCTGGAGTTGAGAGAGACATTGTTCCAGTGCAGTCAGTAAGGTGATGATGCAAGGGGCATAGACTCGCACAGCGACGGCACTTGCATTCCTGCCTAGTTCCATGAAATGCAGGAGACTGACAAAATAGATGATGAAATCTCTGAACACTGTAGTGAGCGACGAGGTGCCGACATGGACGGAAGAATTTTTTCCAGGCCTAATTAATAATAGTTGGTGATAAATAAAAGTGTAGTATTTATCACCAGCTAGTAGTAAGATAACTAAGCACTGCCAGCTGTTCATAATTGCCCTGAGAGCTTCCGTGCGTATCCTGGTAGACTTTTTGTTTGCTCGTAAGAATATACTTATAAACCGTATTGTAGACAGGCCAGGCCACTTCAACGTCAACGGTACCGTAACGTCTACCAGGCCGCACCAGACAGCACAAGAGCAACAACGGATTGATTCATCGGCAGCAGCGGAAAGGCTCAAGACACCATCAAAGCTAGCTCTGACATCTCCCCACAACTATATCAACTCAAGAGCAAATATGATATATACACCAGAACGAACATCCATAACTGCTCAGTCTATTGCATATTAACCGTGAATCTGGAGAGGAGACCCTGATTAAATCACTGTCTGGATTTTGGCTTTACACCTATTAGTTGGAAGAAAAACGAATTATTTTTCACATTATAAAGAAAATGGCAAGCAAATACCCCAATTGAAATTACATTTACAAAACCATAATCAGACAAATTCTGATCCTAAGAAAATACACACAAAAATGCCAAACTAAGCACTACGGCAGACATTATAATGTGTGATTAAATTGTAAAACCTAAAAAATATATCTCCTTTTTTTAAATATTTATTCACTTTAATGACAACTTAATATAAACCATATATTCGGAGAAGGTACATGCTTGAAAGAAAGTGTCACATGCTTGAAAGAAAGCGTCATATGTCAACCATATTCGTTCAATAATAGTGTAGACATAATTAAGAACGCCAGGACAACATGTAGGGTTTTCCTATTCAACCTTAAGCGTGTTTAAGCGAGTCTTAATCTCCTCCTGTTTTTTAACGAAAATAGCACATGATGTGCTGGTTTTCGTGGAGACATTAGGAAGATTATCTTAATGGCATATATATATATATATATATATATATATATATATATATATATATATATATATATATATGTGCAAGAGTTTCCTCTCACCTGAGAGCAAAGGCAATGCAGCAGGAGTCGCATTATTTTTAAACGGTAAATACACAAATACGATATCACACAAGTAGCAGTCCAAGTGCCAAATGCAGGCATATGCTCAGTAAAATAACAATACAATGACAGATACAACATTACAACTACAGATCATCCAACAAAATGTTTTATTACCTAAACTGTGCACCCAATAACTACAAGTGGTGTGCCAATCAGACGGTTCACATTGCAAGAGACTTCTTACGGACGCGAATATCGACGTTAGCAAATCATCATATGTCAGCTGCACGTGCACGAACACCCTGCCGGATGAAGAATGTATACTACAAAAAAACGATATACAGACTACACGAACTTCGCGGTAGATAGCGCCATTACCATCGTCAACGTAATGACAAAACCATGATCAGTTGATGTCGCTCATGTCGACTAAATGCTTAAAAGCATGTTTGATTACCATGCTATTCGACTAACGCTAGACACGGCTGTATCAACTACTGGGAAACAACATCCAAGGCAATAAACAGCAAGAAGTTTGCGAAGGAAGTGCAGAAAATAAAGTAGATCGATTTTTTTAGAACATGAAGAAGATCCAGAAACTGTATCTAATAATAATAATATTAATTATAATAATTTAGCCTCACTACAAACATGCCAGCGGCAAGCATTAGTACACTATACAGAAGTAGGTTACACACGCGCAAAAACTACACTTAGGCCATAAATAACGTCTGACGTACTAAAAAAAATGGGAATAAGAGACGGTACATTGGAAGAATCCAAAACAAACTCACGACAGTCGGCTTAGAAACCATATCAAAGCACAATTAAGTCTCGAAACCTACCGTCACTAGAAGCGAAAATTGAAACAATGTCAATCTGCACTGTGCTACAGTCGGTGAGCGTTTCAGCGTCTTACCAACCGGGCGAGCATCAAACAGCAACAACCTGCCAACATTTGTACACCTTCAACACGCCATTGGGGTCCTTCGTACCGGCAACCAAGAAAGAAATACATACAGAACTACGACACCTAGAAATTGATAAGGCACCACGAAACGATCACACGAGAAACAAAAAAACATCATTAAACCATACAAACATATATGTGGTTACGTATTTTGAATTAAAACTAACAAACATTATAAATTCACACAGACTATTTGCAATGGCCCTAACACGATCGCAATTATTGTGCCGTACACAAACAAGGTAGCAAAAAAGAAATTGACAACTTTAGGCCCATATCCCTATTAAGCACTAAACCATTATTTATTATTTGGTATTTGAGAGATAATTAGTGAAGCAGCTAAAAGAACACTTGCAGGAAAGCAACGTATTACACAATAACCAATTCGACTTTAGAATTGACAAAAGTACAGAATCAGCACTAATGACATTACAGGAAACTAGCGCTTCATGGGTTCACAAAACAAAAAAAGCCCGTGGCAGAATTTCTAGTCTCCTACATACGTGTGACACTTTACCATTCAATCGTCTCTTAAGAAGCTGTCAAACTAGAAAATCATTCCATAAACATTAAACGCAACCCCCCCCCCAATGTACCTTCATTGCAGAAAACAAAAACATTCATATAATAGTGAAGTGTCAGAAATAGATTTAAGATGCTTCGGTGTCCCAGGGGAGCTTCATCATACCACTATTATACAAAATCAGTGTAATATGTCATGGAACTCACGCGTAGACTACACCTCCTACCAAATCCGAAAAGATTTCGCAATCCTCAGCCAAATATATATATATATATATATATATATATATATATATATATATATATATCCAAAGCACTCATTAGAACCCGTTTTAGATTCGCAATTGTCATACTGTATTCTTGTGTGTCTACTTGAATTCTTTCACCAAAAATAAGCAGCAACTGCATGTAAAATTAAAACTATAAACAACCAATACGCAGCTACCTAATAAAAGGCAACTTTAATAAGACAAAATAGCATATTTCATAAACAGCAAACACGAACGGAAACAGTGCACCGACAAACAACTCATTACTTAAAAAATATTATGTCTCTTAAAAATCGCCAAGTGAAAGCTGCCGACTGTTGAAGCTTGTCATACAAAAGCACATCGCATCACTAACCTATAATACATGAATATATATATATATATATATATATATATATATAGGCGTTTTTTTTATGACACTAGTACCACATGACCACTAATTACTAAACGTGCACCCTCCACGTTGTAAAAATAGGACTTTTTCTACGGGTTTGCAATTGAGTTCATATGAAGGTATGCATACAAAATGGGTTTCATAAAATATCGATTGAGTGCGAATGTGGAGAAACGTGTGATTTGTATCACCTTCAACAGTGTATCTCTCTCTCTCTATATATATATATATATATATATATATTACTTGGTGAGTACTAACAAGTACCGTATGTTATATCACTTACGACTAATCGGGCGTAATCGACTATTATACAGGTATATATAATAGTACAATACAGCTGTCTATAATAATAGCAACGCTAACGAGCCTTAAGGGTCGTCAGACTTGTTGGCTAACCGGCGTTGCTAAGCTGGCAATTCGAGGTACCTGCGTTTTTGAAAAAATGTGCCGTTGTTCTTCGAAAACGAATGTTTCCTAATTACGCGGCACTCTCGGCGCCACGCCAGCCAGCGAGACGTTTACGTTTAACGTATGCCTGCGTTTTACTATGTCGACAGCCGCAACGACGCAACTAGCCGCTTTGCACTACCAATAGCCACACACGGATGTGGCATTGCCTCTGTTGTTGTTTGCCTTGCTGTCGTTTCCCATTGTATATTCCACTGCATATACAGGAGGCATACATTGTCCGTCGATGAGAGGAGGTGTACAAAATGAACAGGAAAAACTTAGCATGCGTGACTCTCTTTCGGGGTGGTGCAAAACAGATGGGACACGTTACTTTCATCGGAGCGAAGCGAGAAAGATGAGATACATCACTTTTATAGGGAAGCGGTTCCACTCGCCTCGTTTTGTTGCGGTGTTACGCTGGCAAACGACTATGAGTTAGCTTATTTTTATTGTTATTTTTAGTTATTGCTTTTATCCCTTCTTGTATTTTATTTTAATAACTATTTATGTAGTGTTTTTTGTCCCTTCTTGTTTTTAAGAAGGGACTAACTGGAAAATGCAGTTCGCACACACGGACCCCACGGCAGGAAAGCCCCGCTGCAAATGTAGTGGAACTGCCGGTAGTGTGGGGCTCCCACCCACTAAAAACCAGCCATGTCCCCATCGCGGGTTTTTTTTGCGGTTACTAATTGTAGCTGTAGAAGATTGTTCGACTTGAACGTGCTCTGTGCTATTGTCGCTTACGTCGGCCGTCGCTAATGAGAGCCGCGCGTCACAAAACCTGCTTTGACGTGCTGTCTGATTGGTTAAGAAAAAACAGAAGCAGAAGAAGAAGAAGAAGAAGGAGAAGGAGAAGAAGAGAAGAAGAAGAAGAAGAAGACGACAAAGGAGACGAACTGGAAGATAAAGAAAGATCATTTGACTGCCTTCAGCTGGGCGGCCGAGTGCTGACGTTTGTTGGTGTTACGGATGGCCGTTGCCAACCCAAGAGAGAGTTCGACGGCTGTCCGCTGTCAGTGAGTCTATCTGTTGGTGCGTCTGTCTGTCTGTCTGTCTGTCTGTCTGCGCGGGCCCAGCTGAGCCGATTCGAGAATAACAACACCCCGACCTGCACGCGCGTACCCTTCCCTCTTCCTTCAGCTGGAAATCGACCCACCGCTCGCAGACGCTGCATTGTCTGCCCCTCTCGGTCTGCCCATTGGCTGGCTGCCTGCCTGATTTCCTTCCTCCCTTCGTTGTTGGCAGTCTGACGGACAACTCGAGCTTGCTCTTTCCCACCAAAACAGACACATACACGCACATATACAGAGAAAGAGAGAGAGGGAGAGAGAGAGGGTGCGCGGAAGCAGACCCGGAGAAGGAGAAGAAGATTCGCCGAGTTCCCGCTCCCGCTCGTGCCACCACCTCGCCGAGTTCTCTGTCAAGTAGGAAGGACAGCGACCCCGAGAACCAAGGCGAAAACAGCAACAACAACAACAACAACAGCAACAACTACGACCATAACAACAAGAACAACAACAACAACAACAACGTCTACGACCACAAGAACAACAACAACAATTACGACCACAACAACATAAACGATAGCGGTAACATGATCAACAACGACAGCAGCGGCAACATAAACCTTCTTCTGCGACGTTCGCTCATCATCTTCATCATCGAATAGCATTCGTCGCGCAATCGTTTTTATCGTTACCGACTTCACCGTCATTAATGGTGACGGCGACAGCAACGGCGACCGACCCATGTTGATATTGATGTTCTCCTAAGCTAGTATTGCTGCAGCAGCAGCAGGAGCCATCAACAGAACAGACGAGATCGGTTCGGCTCAGCTCCCTGCCTATAATACTCCGCAGTCTCCGCGGTGCAGCAGCAGCAGAAGCAGTCGCAACGGCAGCAGGCGCATCGATCGAACACCCAGGGCCTCAGACACACACACCTCCGCACCCCACGTCAGAGCAGACTATAACAACAACAACAACCCCAACAACAACATCTGCATCTTTGACGTGTGACATCAAAGCGGCCAACTGCGACCAGCACAAACAACATCAGCAACAACAACCGCAGAAGCAACAGCAGAAGAAGACGAAGAAACAGCAACAACCACAACAACTGCAGTAGCAACAGACAACAAGAACGTCGCTGTGCGATCGTACTACATACGTACGAATTGTACTGGCGTGTACAACGGTCGAGCTCAAGAGCTCAGATAAGCGCTTTCAGTGTCTGTTCATGCACCCGATCGAACAGTGACGCATCGTCAACACTCACTGACAAAGGTTAGTACGATGCGGAGATTCAGAAACGTGTTTGCCTCAACTTCATATATTCCTTCGATAGATACGACCCGCTTGAATCGATAGATAGGTAGATAGATAGATAGTTCAATTCGATATATATATAGATAGATAGACATGTGGGTAAAGCTTACTGTTATTAGCTCTACTGCTCTTCAAGGTTTTAGAGAATACATCTATCTTTCATCCGTAATCAGTGTACGCAAAACTTAAACACAAGCAGCGGACACTTTAACTTCGATGCAGCGGCAAGCGCGACAGAAAGAGAGAGCTCCCCGGAGGCGGAGTGTCGGGGGTTCAGTGCAACAAGACGTCATCAGCATCATCCATGACCAAGCTTTAATTGATGACGTTTCTGCGGGTCATCTGTGCGTTTTTGGCGAGCCATAGGCCGAGGTGCCCTGGGACTAGCAGGCTGTCTCAGCGCCGCTAGGGACGTTATAGAAAACGTCAACGGCAACAACAACAACATCAATTGCCGACGAATACCGACAACCAAAAAAAGGCAGGCGACAGTTGCGACAGGAACGTTTCAGTGGTTCAACGAAACTTCAAGCAAACTTTCTTAACAGACAGGCTAAGCTCTCTAGGTCAGATGAGGTGAGGTCGCCAATCATTCGAGAAAGGAGCAGTCTCAGAACACAAACAGAGAGAGAGAGAGATAGCGCGGGGAAGGAGAGCGAATAGCAAAGCTCAAGTGTGTTGAGCTTCATGAGATCGTGTCGGTGACTTCGAGGAACGGCTCTTACCTAATATATATGGTGATGGCTGATAGATACGATAGGGCCGATTGGCTGAATACGGGTGGACAGCAGTACTTTTGTTGGTGTTGGTGTTGTTGGTGAACTTGTACCACCCAGCCCAGAAGCTCTCAAATGGGTTTTCTCGCCTTTGTTACGAGAAGCAGATGTTGCTATTTTTGTTATTGTTCATGGTGGGTTGGGTGGTATTCTGCAGTCACGTATCATATATTGTCGTTGCTTTTGTTGCTGCGAGTGGAACTTTGCTGCACAGTCTAGCAGGGCAAACGGCAGTACAGCATTGCAACGGGCCACGGACTAAGAGTAACTAACCCAGCTTATTAGGCTTTGTTTATCAAGACCTCCAACTGCAAATTGCGGCATATGCTCTGAGGCTGTCAAACTTCCATACGTACTCTAATTAGGCGACAGCCACACGGTGTGGGTTTAGTAGCCACAACTGCGTATCCTTATACTATGTCGTACGGTATATATATATATATATATATATACATATATATATATATATATATATATATATATATATATATATATATATATATATATATATATATATATATAAATAATAAATAATGAAATAAATATTGGAAAAGTTTTATTAAATTGTTAATATATAAATATATTAAGGCGAGCACTGCCGAGTGTGCAAAAGTATTGTAAATGATAAATAAATCATCACAATATTTTCTACATATATATATATATATATATATATATTAGGAGGCGTGAGAAAACTCGGCATTTTACGCGTGGTACAGACGCGCGGTCATGCGCTGCGAAATTAAATGTCGAGCTCGTGGTTAATATATATATATATATATATATACGTGTGTCATCATCACATGCAAGAGAATTGTCTAATTTTCCTAGCCACCAGCTTCCTGGCATAATACAAACATTTTTGTTTGTTTGTGCGGTATTTATCTGGATTGCCGTTGGTAGCCTAAGTGACCGACAGAACATGTATGCATATACAACAGAACATATACGCAATTACATAAACATTTCCTGATGAAACGTCGAATTTTTCCGCATTTCCTACATCCCAGAACACAAATCACTGGCAATAATTAAAAGCGTTGCGCATTTTTCTGTCAAAAAAAAAGAGCAGACGCCGCCTTATATAGTACGTACTTTTACGAATCGGCAGATAATGTATCTTGTGTTGCACGTTTCTGCTATAACTATTTGATACAATTTAGTGCTGGAAACCACCACCGACACGCACAGTTGATTCTCGTATCGTAGGTTTCATGTCCCCGGCAGCAAAACGGAACGGAGTATGTATGCCTGTATACCCGCTAAACATTCATTCACTCCGTAAGTGCAGAGCAGACTGGTGATACTATAAGACAAGTTTGCCACCGCACACTGTTACATAAGAAAACACACGATGGGGCAGCATTTCATGGCAGTCACGTGGTGTCCTCCCAATGAGCATCGAATGCTATCTAAGCTGAATGACACTGAGTTGTGAGAACCGAGTTCTCCTGGAAAGTGAAACTGAGTTGTGTGAATTGTGTGTGTGTGTGTGTGAGAGAGCGAAATGTACTTGAACATATTCGAGTGTGAAAGTTTGTTGTCAACCATCTACTTGAGACGAGTCAACGAGTCGTTACATTGCGATGTTTTTGTTGCGCTGCCAATGTCGGTCAACGCAACAGAACGCCGAATTCGGTCTGCTTCTGTAGGCATTGTTCGCATCCTCTATTACAACTACTATTAGTACATCTCTTTTTCGAACTGACTTTCAGCCATCATTTCGCATTGCTTCATAAGATGGTCCCCAAAATAAAATCAATAAAATGTGAATACAAATGTGCAACGGTGGGGATCGAACCCGTGCACCCATGTGTCTCCTCCGGTCGCAAGGTGCACGCGAATGCATTACTTTTTTTCACACTCGACACTACTACTACTACAAATAAAAAAAATAATACTCTTATTTTTTAGTATACCTATATATTGTATAACAAAACTGTAACGAGATGTTGTTTAGGAAGGATTAGGTAATATTCAAAGTATGGCGCGTGCTATATATATATATATATATATATATAGAAACTATTGTGATGATTTAATAATCATTTACAATACGTTTGCACACTCTTCGGTGCTCGCCTTGACTAATAAAAACAATATATATATATATATATATATATACATACAGCACGCGCATGTCTCTTGGACCATACATGTTCTGGCCTGCCAAGCCTGCATGCATTTCTTGGGGCGTCGGTTCCCCACTTTACTGCCCCCAGCGTGACATAGATACCGTACGTCACGCGATTATGTCTCAGGTGTCGCTTATTGTAGGTTGCCGTTATCACTCACCGACCGACATCGAGATGCTCTGTATTGACAAGAGTTTCCATAGTTCGTCCATCTCACTGCTATGTTTGTATTTTTTTCTCGATGTTCACCATCGTCGAATAGCAACGAACATTGACCCCTTTGGCGGTGAGAAGATCTGTGTATTGGCTGTGTAGCAATCAAACACTCACTGATGATTAATCGTCGTTGTGGTCGTGGTTGTTGCTATGTGTGTAATTATCCCTGTTGTTTCTGTTGTTTTTATTGCGGCTGGTTCTGTTGTTGGCGTTTCTATTGTCAATGTTGTTGCTGTTGTTGTCGTTTCCGCTGTTGTTATTGTTGCTGTTTCTGCTGTCATTGTTGTTGTCGTCGCGGCATCCGTAGATCTATTCAACCATGAATAACGCACAAAGAAGATAAAGATAGATAGACTCGCTGCATGAGCGAGTTTACTACCCAGTCTCCGTTCTAACTCTGCCTCTCTATTGGAGGCGGTAGTTTGCACCTAAATCAAAGGTAGTATTTCGTGTTGCATTGTCGAGTTATTACAAATATTGTTGTTGTTGTTGCTGTTGCTGCTGTTGATTTTTGTGTTAATTATTGCCTGCGTGGTTGTTTATGTGACCCGTTTCGGTAGCTGTTGGTAACAGTAAATGCATGGCTATATAGCCGACGTTAAAGGCAATCGGCGTATTCTATTTGACGAGCGCGCGCACTAGCTCACTCACCAACTTACCCAGTTAGCCCACCTGCGGCGAAAAACATATTCGACGCTATTTAGTCAGATAGCTACGATAATGAGCATTCGATGTGAGTTGACGACGCGAATCGATCGAGGTGACTAATAGTTTGTCGTAATTAGTTATGGTTAATATTATTATTCGGCCGACAAGTTGCCTGGCCTCATGAGTCGAGAAGCAGAGAACACCAGAAGCAAAAGCGGCGACGCCGTCACCTCGAGCAGTAACAGCAGCTGCGGCAGCCTGCTACATATTGATAGTTTTTGTTTGTATTTTTTAAGCATTTTTAAGGAGGTTGTCTCTAACTCAAGACGATTCCCGGTCCCCTACGGGCTTAGCAGGCCTGGTCGTGAAGCATACCTTCAATGAGGCGCTGAACCTTTCTGTATAGAAGGCGCTAAAGGACGTTGGAAATCCAGTGTTTTCCCAACAGACCTTGTGGCAGCAGCAGCACGACCGCTGACTCTCAGCAGCGGTTTATCATCTATTAGCCCCTAGTTGCGCATTGATTCCAATGCACCCGGCTCGGCTCGGTTGGGTTGCGGCTCTGTGAGCTTTGTCATACATACTTATTTTCGGGCTGCATGGTATGGCGTCAAATGCTGTTGGTGGTACCAGCAGTCGCAGATAGATAGAAGTGCAATTAATAATAACATTAACGAGGGCGACTACTCGACTCGATTGATCGACTTCTCCCCCGATTGATGGAAAACCTACAACGATTGAAATTCTGAAGGCTATTTTCTTTGTTCTTTCTTTATGCAGCATTTCGTGCGCGCAAGCAATGCTGTTTGCATAGTGAATACAGCTCTAGGGAAAAAAGTTGTTTGTGCCGCTGGATAGGCTGTGGTCCACTGGTCAAAATCATAATAGATGATGATGATGATAACAATAATAATGATAATAATACTAATAATAATACGATCGACAGGAGAGCCACTTTTCAGACAGCTAAATCCGTTGTCAGAGCCAGAAGCAGGTGATATTTATATATTTATAACGCTGGTTGATCCATGGTTGATGGATGATATAAGGCAAGCCGTTACAAAAACCTGAATTACATCACACAATTGTTACTGAATAATAATAATAATAATAACTACATCTAGCAATTTGTCTGTTTGCCTGCTTGTCGTTGCGTAGCTTCGGACTATTGTAAACGAGTTTGTCCGCCGCTGACGATTCGACCAACGGCCGCGACGACGACGACGCACATCACCACAGTGTCATCGGCGTACAGAGGTTCTGCTGCAGCTCGGGATAGCTAGTTGCCAACCGACGCGGCTATATCCAGCAGCCGGCGACGACGGACTGCATAGTGGCTTCAAGTTCATTTGAGCACCTCCTCTTTCCCGTGCTTACTCGACGCTCGCGTCTACCCCTCGCGGTGTTGTTGGCCATCTGCTGGTGTCCGGCGACTGTTGCCTTTCCAGTTTTTTTCGTTTGAGGAACCCTTGCCGTGGCCGAGGACGTTCGACGCCGGAAGTTCATCGGCGCCAACATCGGTGGTCGCGCCCGCCGCCTGCAGCCGTTTCTAGTGCGTCGCCAGTCATCGTTGGCTCGCTCGCCTCATCTCTATTCTCATCTCCCTTTCCTTAGGGAAGTTGTTTTTTATTCCGCTTCCCTCTTTCACTTGCGGGAGAGGGTAGACGTTGTGGGCGGGCCGTTTACGGACAGACGCACGACGCGCATCACGTTTAAAAGGTGACAGCCGTCGGCGAAGCCTTCTGTATACGCCTCGGTTAGCCTTGGGTCAACAGTGCTTGAACGGGCTGGTGAGTAATTTTCCACGACAGAGTATCTACGCCTCTCACGGTGTCTCTCTGTCTGGCTGCCTTCTCTATTTGTATATATATATATATATATATATATATGTTTATATTTGTGTGTACATATATTTATAGATTCATGTGCCTGCATATTGTTTCATTCAAAAAAGATATCTGCGAGTGTGGTATTTAATTACAAGACTAAATGCCTTGGTTGATTATCACTTAGCGATCTTAGCCATTCAAATGTGACGGCTATCATTAGCATTATGGGAATGGCTTCTATGCAATTTGCATCAAAAGTTTTAACCTGAATTTTACCCTTTTTTACCCGTACTATTCATTGCGTATGTTCAAAAAAATATGTCCTGCCTCTCCTCACCTACTCGACTAAAGCAAAACCACGTGAACAAACTTGCAACCACCAGCTACTGAACAAGGTAACTAGGTGTTTCTCAAAGGAACAGAATAATTGACGCCCTCACTAGGCGCCTTTGTTAAGCATTTCGTCACTTGTTTGTCCATATGTATACATTGCAGTCGAACAATCATAGATATCCTCGTGAATGCTCCTTGAACTATGAGGTAAATCGCTCCCGAACAAGAAACCGGAGAAGGCAGTGACGCTGTAGTCACTGACGGCCTTATTTTTCGTAGTATTCTTATTTCTTGGAGCATCGCGGATGCTCTTAATAGGTATTCGGTTTCATCGTCGTATGCCCTAGAGACGCCGTTAGAGACGCTTCTGCTATGCTGTTGCTATTAAATTGAGTTGTGCAAAGTCAAACTGCACAAACGACTTGATCTATCTTAGACGACACCAAACAACCATCTACAGCAAAGTCGAAAACATTTTGGTCTAGTATCGTTTGCGTTCTTCAATCTAACGTAGATAATATCCAAGGCTTATATATCGAATTTGACGTTCTCTTTTGTCTGACTCTAGTGCTGACGGGCGAAAGCACCTTGCTGCTTCTTTAAAGGATTTTTAGCTTATTTCAGCATACCTGGCGTTAGCTGTGTGAGCGAGCACATTATGACGGCCGTTGCCAACGCTGTTGAGGCGAACATTTTTCTTATACTAACTAGCAGGCACATGTGGTGGGACAACGATGGCATTTCGTGAGCCGATTTGGTGGCACCACATCTCACCACGAAGGCGTTTTGATGAGATGTGGTGCAGTCTGTGGCGAATATTCTAGATACGGGTGTGTTCTATCGTACGTGGTTTTGTGATTAGTCTGGCATCTATCTATGAGAAGCTGCACAAGCCGCTCATGTGGCAGTCCACGAAGAAAGTTAACAAATAGAATTTCAGCAAAAATGCAAGCGAAAATCGGCCAAATACAAGGCGACAAGTACTGTCTATTGTGGATTCTGGGATGGCATCTTGTGAGCAGACCGCAAAGGATTGCACGAATGAGTCTGTGTGTGGTGCAGCTAGTGAATCTTCTAGATACGCACGTGTGTCTCATATCGTACACGGTTTTCTG
Organism: Dermanyssus gallinae; assembly: GCA_003439945.1. Taxonomy (NCBI): domain Eukaryota; kingdom Metazoa; phylum Arthropoda; class Arachnida; order Mesostigmata; family Dermanyssidae; genus Dermanyssus; species Dermanyssus gallinae. The sequence continues at coordinate 42,584 of QVRM01002826.1, forward strand.
ATAAGTCTGCCATCTGTGAAGACGTCAGCAGGGCCGCTCATGTGGAAGCCAGTGAAGCCAAAGAAAGCTAACAAAAACAAAATGTCAGCTAAAACTCAAGTCGAAATCGAATGACTCGACAAAGTAACTCGGTCTATGTTTTAGAGCTAAGCGTTCAAAGGGAGTTGAGGCAATGCGTGCATTCATTTGTGTGCCTGTGTGTAACATTTTAAACTTATTTGCCTATTACATAAGTAGCAGTCCAGAGACGCATGACAGCAATAGTAGTACATGCGTAATAGCAGTAATATTGCGAATCTAAAATAGCAACCCTGGCAAGAATCCAATCGAATCGGAAACGTATAAGCGTTACTGGAGTGATCAATATACTCGATGGTATTTTTTCTGTGGGCGACAGGGAGCAATGGGCACATCGACTGCCCATTGTGTCATAGGGCGAACGATGCCAATTCGATGTATTTTACTCGATATATTATGCCGACTGTTTCCTCCTCTGGGTAGGCAGACTATGGTACGCATTTGTATACACGGACATATGTATATATATATATATACGTCGTATGGTTTGTTCTCCGCAGATCTGGCAGACACGTTCGACTTAACGACTGAACTCAGCATTATCATCGTGATACCACCGAAGAGACGGCTTGAAGCTGCCCAGGAAGATTAACTGCCTTCACTGAGTAGTGCAACAGCCTTGTCGTTGGTGACCAAAGGTTCTCAAGTTCCTTTCGTCTAGCGTTGTCGTTGTTCTGAGCCGCCTTCACCGCCAGCCAACATGTCGACCGCGTCGCGTCCCCGTCAGAACTTCCACGCTGATTGCGAGGATGCAATCAACAAGCAAATCAACATGGAGCTCTACGCCTCCTACGTCTACATGTCGATGGTAAGTAACATCTGTGACGTCTGCGAGTTCTACACATACACATATATATATATATATATACTAGAAATGTTATTAGAACTTTTCTTTTCGGACTGACTCTCAGCCAACATTTAACGTCCACGGAATTGCTTTCCGAAGCGAATTCTGTCAGGTGCCGGGTTAGAAGAGAGCCCACTCTCTTCCTGCTCTGTAGAACATGCGTCACGTTAACGCATGATTCTCAGACGCAACCTCGTCGCAAACCATGTTAACATGCGGCATCCGCGCAGTCAGTGTAAAGCAAAAAGATGAGCGACGCCCTTGATCCTGTCAGAACCATCAAGTATGCACAAAATAGTTTCGATACCCAGCCCATAGGAAGATTAGGGGAAGAAATGGAGACGTTGTATTGCTGGTCCATGGGGCTAAAACCATCGCCGACTATTTTACTGAGATTGAGGTTTGCATGATACGCTGGGTAGCTTTGTCATCGATTTCTGAAAAGGTCATGCGTGCACGAATATATTTTTTCCAAGAATCGTCGTAGTTAGCTGGGTATTGCTGTTATAAGCGTATTAGACTTTTAATTTTTTTTGGCATACCCAGGTTTTAGACTTGGTCGCCGATACAAACCAGCTAGGGAGCTTTAAATATGTGTAATTCTTTTTTAAATAACAAAAGCACAAACACGAGCCAAGCATTAAAAACGCTAAGAAGAACGCCCGAACTACGATAACTAGTCTGTACACAGAAACTGGCTATGTGACTTTTTTGTATCACGGCGTTTGCCTCTCATTGCCTTAATTATCCTTGTTCTAAATTGTGGAATATAACTACTTTAATTTTGCAGTTTGCAATTGCTGGAGTCATGATTGTTATTCTCATTATAAGCGTCATTAAGGGAAGTTTCCTAATTTCTCTAATTGATTGCCTTTAAGAATTCATTGCTTCTAGAGGCCAATGTAGAACTGCCCGCGCCCTGATTAAAGCAAATCTGCCAAATGTAGAGACTAGATTTGACAGTTTTAAACCCACTGCCTTGCAAGTCGCCAGGTGTTGTGTTGTCTAACTGTCGCATGTGCGCGTTAAACTCAAAAGAGACTTAGTACCAAAGCGAACAGAGAAGAGTGCTCTTAGAAGACACAGAGAGGAAATGAGGGAGGGTAGAGAGAGAGAGCGAAAGGCGCGCGTCTGTAAGCGTAACTACGTCTGTAAACTTTTTTTTTCTTGAGGTTGGAAAAAATGCTTTATGCACACCCAGCGCAGATATCACTGTCTGGCCACGTCTGTAAACCTGTTGACGGTGAATGTTCTGAACGGAGTCGGCGTCTAGTTCCGTCAACGATTCCTGGAGCCTGACACATGAGCGGCGATAGCGTAAAAAGCTTAAAACAGACCGCCTGAACGTAGCGCAATTAACATGAACACGAATACAGATCGAAAGCGAGAGGAGAGAGCGAGATAAGTCGAATGCTAGTAAAGGCAGCGAGAGCAGAATGCGTTGTCGCTCGGCGACGATGCCCGAAGCGCGGCCTCAGTTCCGCGAAGGCGCGCTTGCTGGCTGACTGGCAATGGCAATCGGTGGCAGTATCTCTCACCAGTAGCACCTGTTCTCAGAGCTGCTTTGATAAATCGATGCTGCTGACACCACGCATACAACAGCCAAGAACGTGTCGGTGGTGACGGCGGCGCGGGCCACCACACGCTAGGCTAAAGTAAAAAAAAAGAGGTGTAGACAAATAAACTAATGAAGGGCGAGCGGGCGAGAGTGAAACAAGCGATTCGACGAAAAGGAATTTCGTGGCGTTACGCTTGGTCGTGACTCATTTCCGTCGAAGACGGGCACGAAAGAAACTGTTGCCATGTTGTTGTTGCGTCATAATAATAATAAAAAAAAAAAATAATAATAATAATAATAATAACAATTATTATTATTATTATTATTATTATTATTATTATTATTATTATTATTATTATTATTATTATTATTATCAAAGTAATCAAATAACCAAGTAACACAATAGCAACAACTGGCAAGTGTTTTACCTCGTATGTATTTCGTTTCAGTTTGCTAGCGTCTTGGCCGTCTTGGGTCACTTGTGTGTCGTTTACCCAACGCTTCCATTGCATTGAAAATAAAGGCTCTAGGCTCCATCGTTCCTTCCTCTGCTCCGCCACCCTGTGTGCTTCACTTGTGACCTATGCTTGGGCATCGATTGGCGGTTAGCTGAATCGCGGCGATGCGGAGTTTACTTGTCCGCCGTTCTATATATATATATATATATATATATATATATATATATATATATAAAGCTTGCTATCATATTGCTCTCCAATACTGACCTATGGACGATGGATAAGATTGCGTCGTTTCACCAAAATATGAACATAAAAACACTAAATCCGGTTACTCAACTACGGCGAACCGTCGATTGGTGCATACAGAGGACAAGATGCAATCTATATATATATATATATATATATTTATATATATATTTTTTTTTGTGGAGGAGGGTGAATGCATTTACGCACGCTTCGAGTACGGAGTATTTCCGCTCTCGAGAGCAGTGTGGGGCTCGACCCTGGCGGTTGGATGTTGGTCCGCCAAGACCACTACCCACTAATTACACCTCCCCCCTCAAGCTTCACTTATATATATATATATATATATTTATATATGTCAACGAATCGCGTTCAGCGGAGTGGAGAAAGTCACCGTCAGGTCACTCACGACCGACAAACGCAGAAGTTTACAGGAAAACCGGGGACCGTCGTAGTGCGTGTCAACGCTCGATTGTACCCATTTCCGTTGCTGTGCTGGTGTTATTAGTACGCCGTTCGGCATGTGACGACGCTACCTCGTCCTGCTCGAGCTTCTCGATTAAACACGCAGCATTGACTCACAGAAGCCACAGGGACGACGCAAAACACAATAGCACAGCAGCGCCAGCAACAATATCCTAACAACAACAACAAATACCTAGCTTGGCGCAAGGAACATTTTCTTGTACACAATCACAGCGAGGTAGAGTTAGTTGGGGTATACCCAGCCAGTATACGCCGGGTCACTCGAAGTGGAATGACTACATTTATATGATGTAATTAACAACGACGACGACAACAGTAATAACATCAACAATGGCACCCAACAAATATATCTCTAATCGCTCGAAGTGGAATGGACAAATTTACATGATGTAATTAACGACATCAATAACAACATCAACAACAAGAACAATAACAACAACGAATGTTATATACGAATGTTGACGACAACAACGACGACGACGTCTCGAGGGAGTAGGTTGATGATGATGATGATGATGATGAGAATGCCGTGATGATCTGCCGGCACAATGACGATCGTTGACTATTGACGTAAACAGCCGTCCCCCTCTTTCCATCCGTCCGTCTGTCTCTAGACGGATACGAACAAGAAAGAGGGACACGGGCCGTAATGAGTAGTGGTGGTAGTAGTGTCGTAGAAGTCGTCGTCGTCCGGACGAAATATTGTCATCGGCGAATAGTGACACTGAGTTGAATGCCGCTGCCTGGCGCGTCGTCTACGCCGCAAGCGCAAGTGGTCAAGTGACTACGATCTTACCACTTTCATGCGTACAGCAAAAACAACAACAACAACAGCAACAACAACAACAACACTACTATGACTACGATGACTACTACTTCTAAAACTAGAATCTCTAGTATCTCTAGTACATCTACTATCAGTGGTCATGCTGCTACTGCGTGCCGATTGCGTGGCGGCTTCTTGATGTGTAACGGTGAGGGGAAGCAAATGCAAGCGTCGGCCCGGATATCTATGTGGTCATGCATGAACTGTCGGGCATCTTCCGCATGTCCATTGCCACACACGACACTACGCTATGAGGCTCCATCGAGCTGCTGCTGCTGCAGCAGCAGCTTGAAATTGTGTCGTATACAATACGATATTGATCTCCGATACTTGTTTTAGGCTAGCCGCTTGCGGGCGGCGAGTTCTGTGCGTGTTTCCATACTCGTACAAGGACAATCATATTGATAGTTACATTTGTGCAGACATGAAAACATATGCTTGCTACATATATATATATATATATATATATGTGGCGCATCTTTGTATGTTGTTGAGTAATCGATTTTGATTCTATATATAAAAGTCGTCTCATATCGTCATATCATAATGATAAAAATCATACATCTCGAGATTCAGATTAAAGTCTGCTAACTGGCGAACACGTTTGCTCTGTTTTGCTAACGTTAAAGTTTGGTCTCGGCCAGTGGCAAACCATCGCGCCCGGTGATTGCCCTAACTGCTAACACCAGCAGCATTACTTCCACACTATTACTAATTAGGTACTAGCACGCAAGTGCATGCAGATATACTCCCATATTTCCATATGTTAGACATATGTCTACACTTAGAAGTTCCCACCGCAGTGTAGACGACATCTATTATTCATGAACTACTACCTACGTGGTTTTGTTTTTGTTATGGTTCTAGTCATTCAGCCTAGTCATGCCATAATGATTGTGTATTACCTGTCACCTCCTTAAACGCACATACACATATATATGCGGGTGCCGCCGGCAATTTAATATCTGTGCGGAAACAACAATATCCAAGGTGATGTTTTTATTGCTATCGCTGCTCAATTAGGGTTATTCATTATCGTCATTGGTGGCATGCCTACAGTGTACGGACACATTTTTATTATAGTTTTGACTATATTATTAGGTTATTTTTAACTTGCTGTGACAAAAAGCGTTATTGTTGCTGCTACTGTCAGCTGATTACCTAGTCGTAGTTGTAGAAGTCGTAGTAGTAGTGGTAGTAAAAAAATGTCAACTTTGCGACATTTGTGCTGAGAACTAGGCATTTCCGGTTGTAAATGCGCCTCATGCGTGTATCTCTGTAGCACGTTCGTCGAGCTGCAACGTAACAATAAGCTAATTCAGTGCAGTCAACCACCAAATCAGCTCTACACGTTTCGTTGCTATGCGATAGCAGTAGCAACGTATCTTCGCAGCTGTATATCGCGCTATGCAACTATTGGTATAAAGATTATTCATTTTAATATTTATTATGTGTTAGAGCAATACATTTGTGAGGTGCACCCTCGTTATTCCACACTACTCCGCTACTCTCAGCTTATTATGATTGTTATTAGACTCATTATTGCCAATTTTATATGGACAGACTGCAGTTAGCTTTTTCGCTCATTGATATTCGTCGGATGCATATGGTCTTTGCCGGTCATAGGCGGTTTGGCATGAAACACCGTGTTTCCTACCACTCACCGATTGTGCAGGTAGGAAATGATGCCAGCGGTTGTTGGTTCGCTGCAGATAAAAAAAATAGTGTACATTTAGACTCAATTGCTGTTGATATTGTTATTGTCGTATAGCTTTGTGTTTATTGCTATTGTTGTTGTAGTCACACTGGGGGTGACAATGGTGTATATCGTTGTTCCTTAGACGAAATCGTTGAGGGCTGTCTGCGTTGAACTTGTTTTGTGCGTACGAAACGGGGGCCCGTTCTAGTTCTGGCCGTTTATACGAGCCGAAAGTGTGTGTGTGTGGATTTACGACTTCATAGCTCCTAATAGCTCTTCAGTTCTACGGAAGGTTACTGAATTTGGGTTTGCGCATTTGTTTGGATGTTTGTGCTTGTTTTCTCATTTGTGTGTACGTTGTTCATTGCGACATTTTTAGGGCTTTTACTTCGATCGTGATGACGTGGCGTTCAAAAACGTGAAGAAGTTTTTCCTTAAGGCTTCTGAGGAGGAGAGGGAACACGCCATGAAGCTCATGTCATACCAGAATATGCGCGGTAAGTGTTTCGCCGTTTTGCTTGTTAAGTCGATTCCACTTTTTCGGCGCAGTTTTTACTAAGTTCCGACTCTCACTCACGACATAAGGTTGCATCTAGCACACCGGTATTCAAAAACGGCCGCGAACATAAGTATATGACAGGGTAGGATGTTCTGTAGAAGATAGTACCCAATTCAACGTCGCCTGATTTTTTTGCATTGTTGGGACTGCGCAAGGCGCTTCCATTTGTCATAATCTACACACTAACGAGCACAAAAGCCCCCTAATCGGAAAATATGTGTTACTTACAGATTACTTTCTGGACATAATTACATTTTTTATGGTTTAACTATAGTTTAATAAAATCCTGCTCGTTGGGCTTACGGATAGTAGTAATAAGACGCGGGCTCGAGGAATTGCACCTAAGCCGACACTTAAATTTTTTTTCTGTAAGCTTGTTATTGGATGGCTCGCTCACGTGGTAAAAATTGGGATTCAGGCGGGGAAGGGTGCCAGTGACGCAAGTCATGTACTGCTATTAAAGGTAGAGCAGGTGGTGGCAAATCTTGGAAGATTTTTTAATACGCAGTTTTTATCGACTGAAAGTCTTTAACAAGGCCCCGTTCTACATGCTGGTGAAGTCTCTCCAACAAGGAGTCAGTGTTCCCTTTGCTGCTGTAGACAGCTTTCTAGTCAAAGGCTTCTTTCTGGTTGAAGGCAGCCATGTCCTGTTGGGGGTAAGCCAAAACGTAGATATCCGTTGAGCTGTCTCCGTATCTTGGGCGACGATAAGAGTTCATTATATGGGAACCGTCTTTACTGCACACGCCGAGGTGGCGATTCGGTCAACCGTAGGTTTCCTCAACGGAGAGATGGGGAACGTCCTTCGATGGTCTGTGGCTGCGGCAATCCGGTTACTCATTATTAAGGCTCGTCCGTAGTGTTAATTACATTATATCATGCAATTTTTGTGTCTTTCAATTAGGGTGCGAAGCCGCTATACATACTTACTGTCGAGATGCCTACCTATATATATATATATACGAGGTGTGTCCAAAAAGTATCGCGACTTTTGTGTTTTTTCAAAAATTATTCATTTATTCATGAATATCTATTTTGTCCCCTTCAAAGTAATCCCCATGAGATATTATACACTTGTGACAACGGTTTTTCCAATCTTCGAAGCACTTCAAAAAACCATTTTTTTTAATCTTGTTCAGCTCCTCCTTCGATGCCGTCTTTATCTCGTCAAGCGTAGCGTAACGTCGTCCTTTCATGGGCCTCTTCAGTTTAGGGAACACGAAAAAGTCACAGGGGGCCAGATCTGGGGAATACGGTGGCTGCGGCATCATTAGTGTGTTGTTTTTGGCCAAAAACTCGCGCACAAGCAACGATGTGTAAGCAGGGGCGTTATCGTGGTGCAAAAGCCAATTTTTGTTCTTCCACAAATCCGGGCGTTTCTGGCGGATTGCTTCGCGCAAATTGCGCATAACTTGCAGGTAATATTCCTTATTGACCGTTCTACCCTGTGGCAAGAACTCATGATGCACCACGCCCCTGCAATCGAAGAAAACTGTCAGCAAAACTTTCACATTCGACCGAACTTGGCGCGCTTCTTTCGGTCTTGGTTCGTGCGGCAGCTTCCATTGAGATGATTGAGCTTTGGTTTCCACGTCATAACCATAAACCCACGATTCGTCACCAGTTATGACCCTCTGGAGCAAATTTGGGTCGTCGCGGACAGAGTCCAACATCTCATTAGCAATGTTCATGCGATGCTGTTTTTGGTCGCAATTGAGCAATTTTGGTACGAATTTCGCGGCGACCCGTCTCATGCCCAAATCATTGATAAAAATCGAATGGCACGAGCCAATCGATATGTTTAAGTCCTCAGCAACTTCTCTAACGGTGATTCGACGATTGGCCAATACCATTTTCTCCACTTCATTAATTTTTTCGTCTGTTGTTGAAGTGCTCGGGCGTCCGGCACGCTCTTCGTCGTTCACATCTTCTCGGCCTTCTGAGAACATTTTGTACCACCGATAAACGTTGCTTCGGTCCAAGGTAGCTTCTCCGTATGCCACAGTTAACATTCGGAATGCATCCGCGCACTTAATTTCGTTTTTCACACAAAATTTGATACAGGTTCTTTGATCCATTTTTTTGAATAGGTAAAAATCGAAGACGATCCAAAACTCGTGCAAGCAAAGCAGCTGTCAACAATTAAGTGAACATTCAAAATGGCCGAGCTTGTCGGCATAAGTGAGAGACATGAGTACCAACATAACGCCACAAAAAAATCGAAATTCGAATATACGTAACCCGCGAAAATTCAAAAGTCGCGATACTTTTTGGACACACCTCGTATATATATATATATATATATATATATACTATTTATGTTATTTTAGGCGGACGCATTGTGCTGCAGCCTGTGGCTAAGCCGGAACGCGATGAGTGGGATTCTATTCAGCAGGCTTTTGAGTCGGCCATCGAACTTGAGAAAAAGGTCAACGAGAGTCTGCTGAATATCCACAAGATCGCCAGTGATCATGCGGACGCCCAGGTACGTCTAAAAATTGAATTTAGTTAACCATATGCTAAACGCGATGGTTTTGTTGCTGTTATTATTTTTAGTATTGCAATGTTTTAGCTGTGTTACGAAAAGTACCGCCTCTTTGAATTGAATCCCCAAATTACAGGAACGTCTTATTAGGCGTTCTGAGTGATGATTTTTGCTGTAATTTCTCATTCGCTTCATGCTTCGCTGCGTCCCGTGCTTGTTTTATCGTTGTTGTGAACAGTTCTGCGACTTCCTCGAGACACACTACCTTGAGGAACAGGTGAAATCGATCAAGCAGCTGTCTGATCACATCACGAACATTATACGCGTCGGCAGTGGCCTCGGCGAGTTCATCTTCAACAAGGAGCTCGGCGACGACTAACTAGAATGCAACTGACTGTGATACAAACCGAGGAAGCTGACGAGTCCACGAAGTCACCTTTTAGTTGAGCTCTAGGCTCTTCGGACGGAAACATCTCATCAACGACCACGCGTCGCTATATATATATATATATATATATATATATATACATACATACATATGTGAAACAGATACGTGCTAATTAGTGCGTCAAATTTTCTTTTAAAAAAGCATCTGAACCTTAGATTGACTCGCTCGGAAAAGCTGCTTTACTGGACTACAACAATCAGCTAGAGGTACTCGTGTTTCCCGCTCGTGACATTCAAACTGCGGCTTTAACCGCCGTCCGACAGCCAATATATATATATATATATATATATATATATATTGTTTAACTGCAATAAATAAAAGTACTCTGTCGGAAATTAAAACTTCAATTATCATTATTTCTGTTAAGCAATATTAACTAACATATATATATATATATATATATATATATCTGAATATTCAGCTGGCATCCTTAAACAGTTCTCGCTCTGCGCCTTCCGCAATCTGCTCTCTTCGTAAGCAAAATAGGGTCGCTCTGTCAAATTCGAGGGCGTTACTTAACGGCTGAACGCAAAAAATTGTGAAAATATATCATAAGGAGATAAAATCTGTTTGGGCGAGCCCTTTGTCCGACTTACGGTTGACATAACTAGCTGACTCTAACTAACTCTGTGAGAACACGTTTCATGACGCTGTGAAAAAGATGCTCATGGCTAATTCAAATCGTAACGCGCCAATCGCGCAAAATTACAGCGTTCGGCTCGTTCGGCTGAAAATATCGCCTCTGTGGCCGACAGTGTGAAACTATGTCCGGAAGCATCTGTTCAGCGACGATGCCCAACAACTGGGCCTTTCGCGCGCCTCAACCTAGTGTGTTTTAAGGTCGAATCTAACGATGTATCAGTGCAAGATTCAGCTGACAAAGGAGGTTAAGCTTACGGGCTAACAGAAGCGACTGAAGTTCGCCAATCGGGCATCCCAGGTGATGCAGCATGATACAGATTTTGTGAAGAAAATAACCAAAATATCGATCATCATCATCATCATCACATTTATTTCACTTATATTGAGTCTGCAGATAACATTGACACTTATACTGTTGTCAACTTCTTGGCATGTCATTTGATAGAGGCAGTGCAGCAACCTCTTTGTAAGGGCCAGGCGGGCAGACGCATGCTACGCGCTTCGTACACGCCTGAGAGCACAGTGGACAGATGCACTCTGTGTACTCATCATGGAAGTTCGTTTTCATACAGACCAGATAGCCATGAACTATGTACCTGGTTTAGACGTGGTGATTGTCACGTGCAAGACCAGACCTGAAAGCATCCAAGTCTCCAACTTCTCGCTGAACCCGTTCAACTTTATTTTCCATCTCCGAGACAAAACTTTTGAATGGTACTGTACGCGGCGTCTTCAACGCCAATGCACAGTCTGACATCAGGTAGGTAGGTAGGTAGGTTAACGAATTGACCTTTCCCCACAAAGTGATTCACGAAGAGCCTGGAAGTGCATGTACTATGTATGACAATCTGTCGCGCCCTTAAATCCAATATAACGACCTAATTTTTTTACTACATGGTGAATATCGAGGTACTCGCAGCGCGATCCTTATTTATCTTTGGTTGTACTTAGATGGAATCGATGTGAATGACTTCTGGTTGCCAACAAAATGGCGCCACAAGCCACACAGTCGGCGACACAATTCAGCTTTTGAGAATAAATGTCCCGGGCGGGTAGTCTCGCGTAAACATTGACTGGCCTTCAAGATCTTGCAATTTAACGCCGTTGGACTTTCTTGAGTTGGTTTTTGGCCTGAGACTCGCTCCACTAAATCTAAATGTACGCCTGGAAGGGCACCCAGTAACACCCACGCCTATGGTTAACAAATACCTGATTGTGATCCTGAATGAGACTCTCACAGCAAAACTCATACGCGCTATGCGGCAGAAAACTGTCAAAGTCTGAGCAGAGCTGCGAACAATTCTCCCGCAGACTAGAGGTATTGGCTCCATCTCCTACAATTAGTTGAAGATAGCGTTATGCTATAAGCTGCACCCTTATAGGAGCACACGAACACCAGGGTATATAGCAGGCCGTCTCCTCAAAACGACTTAAAGATCTATGACACTCAACCTTGCGCGGTCAATTCGAACGGCGTCCACGGCAGCCGTCCAAGTCCCCTCTAGACAGATTATCTGGGAACAAAAAGTTAAAGAACTAGTTATTAGAAGCAATCTAGCTAGGCCACCTGCTGCATACTGGACAAAATGAATATTCCCTGAGGTCAAAAAATGGTACAGCCTAAAACCCAGCTCGCCTACCTACCCCGTCGCGTAACTGCTAAGTGGCCATAGTGGCTGTTTTCAGCGATACCTACTGTATTGGAGTATTAGTAAAGCCGACTCCCTTTTATGCCGTAAGTGCAACTGAGAAGAGGTGGACGATGTAAGGCGATGTTATGAACGCTGTGCCTTTTTCAATACTGAGCGAGAGCTACTGGCTCGAAACCTATGACTGGGGAGTTCCCTCCGACATGCCCAGCCCTTTTAGAGGCGCCCCTAAACAACCATGAGTCCTGGTGTATGGTAAGAGTATTCCACACAGAATTTGTCTTGAAGACACACCTAACCGCCGCACAAAATCGATCAGCCTTATTAACAGAATAAAGTGGCCAGATGAAGAAATCTCGAAAAGACAGTACTGTGTCCACCCCCTCCCCGACAAAGGGGCTAAGAAGACGACAGGATATATTTGCGAGAGTCGTATATATATATATATATATATATATATATATATATATATATATATATATATATATATATATTGTGTATATATGCAAGGGTTGTATATATATATATATATATATATATATATATGTGCATACGTGCTGGCACCCATGAACAGACAGGTAGGTAGAGAGGACAGGCAGGTTAGGCAAGCCTTCGCCCGCCCCTCTCCCCCTCTTCCCCCGTTTGCCCTTCTTGCTTCTGCCGTCGTTTTCGTAGTAGTAAGGTGTGACCACGGAACAGCAGCGAGTGGCATTTTGTCCGTCAGACGGCAGCACTGGTCGGTCGCAGTGGTCGCAGCATCACCACCAGGAGCCGCCACCACGCACGATGGTCAAGAGACTACTACCACTACTGCTACTACCACGGCAGCCCTACTACTGAAGGCTGGCGACAACGAAGATATCGGAGACGGCGACGACGAGCAGGCCGGCAGTATTTCGTCATCTAGAGCCGCTCACCCACATCCGCCGCTCTCCTGCTGAGAGTTATGGTAATAGTTGTTGCTATTGTTGCTGTTGTTGTTGCTGTTGTTGTTGTTGTTGCTGTTGTTGTTGTTGCTGTTCTTGTTATTGTTGCTGTTCTTGTTGTCGCTGTTGACTGTTCGGCAGAAGGAGGGGCGGGGGGGAGGGGGCAGGAGAAGCTGGCCAGGCATTGTCGATGTCGCCGTCGCCATGACGGCCAGTAAGTCAGTCATGGCTCGGCCCGGCCCGGCCCAAACGTCCGTCAGTCAGACTCAGCGCTTGGCCGCCCGATTCGTTCCAGCAGCACTGGTTCGCTGACGGACTGCATGCAGACTGCAGGTACAGTAGGGTCCGAGTCAGACCTGCCGCTGCTGCAAGATGCCGCCATCATCATACGCAAATTGTCAGACAGACATTTAGGCAGATAGACGTAACACAGACAGGCAGACAGACACACAGGCATATAGACACACGGCGACCATCCATATAGCCATAAGTCAGCAGCAGCAGCAAAAGCATAGGACAACCTAGCCTAGTTGGCCTTGCTATGGCCAGTCCAAGAACATCCAACAATAGTGCAGAAAAATACGTGGCCAACAAGAAGAACTGACCGACTGAACGACGAAGGACACATTGGTAGTCAGTGTCGCTCCACCTCCACGACCTCAAACACCTCCACGACCTCAATCACCTCCACGACCACCATCACCACTTAGACCTCTACTTTTCTCGGCCCATCCACCCCTCTACCGTTACTGAAGCAGCGGCTCTTCTTTCGTCTGCTGCGTCCATCGATTCTGGCTATTGGCTCGTTTCTCCGTCCGTGCGTCCGCCGAGCCGTCACTAGATTGCTTAGCTAGTTTGATGCAGTAAGTTGACTCAACGAAAACCGCGACGACAACAACAACAATAACAACAACGACAACAACAACGAAACAACAACAACCATATACAAACGAACGAGAGGGTTTGTACCGAAAGCCATCATATCTCTTCCTCTCCATGTCGTCTTATTTCTCCCTCTCCTTCTCTCTCTCTCTCTTTCGCACTTACTGCCTGATTCTTGCTAAACTCCCCAACTGCTAGCCCCCCGCATCCTCTATCTACTTCTCTATCTAGTTCTTCTCATTTCTCTCGCTGAACATCGCATGCTTTCTGCTTAGTCTTTCCTCATCACTCTCTAGCTTCATCTCCTTTTCTGCCGTACAGACACACTATTTCCTTTCGCGCTCCTCTCACTCTTTGAATAAATCACTCGCTGGTTCCTCTCGCTCTCTCTCTCGCTCTCTCTTTGAGGTCCTCCCTTACTCATATATATGTATTTCAGTGTCACTCTCTTTCTCTAGCTGCCATTTTCCCATTCACTGACTCTATCTGTCTCCTTCACTCTCTGCCGCTCTCGTTTTTTCCATTCGTTTGAGCGTCTCCCGCCCTTCGTTCGTTTGGTCGTTTGTCGTCCACGCACCCTCCACCCACGACCTCTCGATGAGGATGGCGATCCGCAGCCGCTGCTGCCATCGCTACCGCCGGCACAACAACAGTGGAAACAACAAGCACAATTGCAAAAAGTACCACAACAAGAACAACAACAACAACAATATTAATAAATAACTACAGCAACAATTACAATAACAACAACACAAACAACAGAATTGGCTATATGAACGGTTGCTTGTGTGTGCGTGGTCGTTTCCGTGCAGGCACGGCGACTGGTACTAATGCTGCTGTTGCTCTTGTTGTTGTTGTGGAGGTGTTTGCTTGCTATTTGTGTTGTTGTTGTTGTGGTTGTTTCTAACTTTGTTGTTATTATTGTTGTTGCTAGCTCCATTCGTCGTGATCGTTTTGCTGACGACACTACGGACTGGTCAGTCAAGTTAGACTGGATGCCATAGTAGGAAGACAGACCGTGCCGACCAACAACAATTTCAACAAAGATTTCCACAACAAAAAACAACAACAATATCATTTACTAACCAACAGTAGAAATGGAGTCAATAGATGAGCTAATGAAGTTGTTTCTTCGTCTGTGCATTCAAAGATGCCTGATTTTTAAGGTATTTTCCGGCCTAAATCGGACTACGGGCATAAGCATACCTGCTCGGCACTGAGAGCCGAGCCTTCTTATCTCGTACATCAGATGCGTTAGTGGAACATACACTAATGATGCTCATTCTTCGACCGCACTGAACTTACACATTGAGCTACGGCGCGGTGATTATTTGTATTTGACAATTGCCTTCCACCGATTCCCGTTTTTCTTGACACACCTGTATCCGTTTTTGTTTTAGCCATAAGCGTCAATGGCCCACTCCTATGATATTAACCTGAAAATAATAAAAACGAATTTTAAAATGGCCGGCTCTAATTCAGTGCGGCCTCTTTATATATACAGGGCTTTGCCAATTGCTAATACTGCAAAAATAAATTTATATTTTTTCTTTTGCTCTATTTGTGTTACCATTGCACACAGATGTCTCCAAATAGTCGAATACGCATCAAATTTAATTGGCTTTATATGCGAAATCCTAAAACGCTACTTGTAGAACTTAAAACTTTTTTAAGGAGGTTGTTTTTATTTTAGACCATCCTTTGTCCCCTACGAGTTTGAAGTTCATCCTGAGGCATACCTTCGAGGCACCGAGGACCGGACATCTTGAGATATCTAGGGCTTCCCCAACAGTCCTTGTGGCAGCATGGCCGCTGACTCTTAGCGGTCAATGGTTTACCAGCTATTCTCAATGAGCATTGCTCTAAGAAATTTCGATCAACAATAGGAATCGAACCGGCGAAACTCGGGTAGATGACAACCATACCCAGTCAACTAATTCCCTAGACCACGCAAGAGCTACAAGTGTTGCTCATGTCCGTCCATGTAGAAACGTACGGTTTACTAAAACCACCATCTCATGTTTTTAAATATCTGTTTTTTTTCGCGAGTAATTTGCATTTTCAAACATTGCATTTCCATATACATTTAATGTAGCAATTTCGAAGCTTCTTAGCGTCGATTCTACTAGGCGAGAAAATGCAAACCGCCGATGTGTGTGGCGACGCGTCGCATGGAATTGAGCGTATTCGGGATGCGGGATATGTCCCCCACCTCGTGAAATCCACGAATCAAACGTACCTTTCAGGGCTGACTCTCAGCCAAGATTTAACGTCCATGGGACTGCTTTTCGCATTGATTCATAGACGGATCCCCATAAATACAAATGTGCAACGGTGGGTCTCGAACCCGCGCACCTATGTGTCTCCTCCTGTCGCGAGGCGCAGACGCATGCCACCACGCTACCGGGCTCGACGAATCGAACGTACCAGGTAACGGTAGCCGTGCATAATGTGCCTTTAACCGAGACATGATGGCCAGTGTACTCCATTCCGTCTCATCGGTTCCTGCTGAATGGCACATTTACATGAGTAAGCTCTCATGTGGCATCCTCCTTTTACTGTGCCATTCCCGTAAAATTACTGAAAAAGCTCAGTGACTGGGGACTTCAGCCTGATTCGAAGTGTTTCTACTTCCGCAGTCTACTCAATTCACTAATCGGCTCTGTGACCGCTTCATGTATACTGAGCAATATTTTTGGAGTTGTGCAAAGTTTGCCACCCAAAAATGTTTTCAGACCCTGCCAAGGCTATGAGTTACTTTAGTGCACTTTTACACTTAAAGAGTTGCACTGCAACACCCAGGGACATAGCGTTTGAACATTTCTCACTTCCTTCCAATATCATATCGAAAAATAGTTAGTTAATACTAGAGACACAAGCGTAAGCTCAAATAGCTGGCACCATCAGCACTTGTCTGCAAAAATACATGTTTGTTCTTGTTTGTAGTTTTTGCTTAAACTTCGAAAAAAATGCAAACATTTTGCAACAGATCCATGCCTTATTCCTCAAATCCTCGTGAAAGCGCGGCTAAATTTAATCAGGGGATTCAGCTGATTGGTGCATAAGTTTAAATGTTCTTTATTACGTTCTGAGATAAATTAGAAAAATTACGATTTACCTCGTGTAATCCTGATAATCTAAATAAACTGTCACTTACAACGATTTCTTATATGTCTATACATGTCTTTATTATTCCTGTGCTTTTTTGGGCCAAAACGCATCGCGGTAAGGTAGGTAACGCTTGTAAAATCGGGTCATAGTAAAAATAATAATAATACATTTGCGTACCTATCGCAATGGAGACCCTGGGACGATCAGGAGGAGAACTGACATGTTGTTTAAAGGTTTAGCTAAACGAATTCACTAGATCACAGGAGAATAATGTGAAGCGGTGTTTCAGAAACAGATGCTGATTTTGGCCACCTCTAAGGGAGCGCGGCTTTTATTATGGGCAACGTGGGCTAAGCCAGTAAACGACAAAGGTCAAGCAGACATTCGCACCTCGCAGTTGTAATAATAATATTAGTAGGCGTTCACAGCTGACCTTCGAAGCGACCTTTACGCACCTCAGAAAATGTAATTAAAATCTTTAAGTAGAAGACTTCCGGCTTTATCGAGAAATATAGCCCTGCCACTTGCTCCAAGGCATATCTGTTTATAAATGCATATCATAATCTAAGCTATGACGTGACTCAATAACGTGTAAAGATATATCTCGATGCTCATAATTGTCAGGGCAATGATTGTGCCCGACTAAACATTTTTTTATGTCTATATCACAAGAGATAGAGAAGCATCGTCTTTACCTGAGGGAAGAAGACGTGCTTGATCAGGTTGATAACCACGATATTTACCGACAGCCGAGACCCATGACAACAGCTGTGATTACACAGCAGCGCAAACGATGCTTGGACTTGCATTAAGCATCCCTGTGCTTGGTATCGCCGATATAAGACAACTGCCTTTATTGGTCATCGAAAAAAGAAAGCTTCCATACGAATTTCGAATGAAATTCTTTGAGGCTGATGTTCTCCACCCAATCGCCGCCATGCAAGGAACGTGTATTTATTTTGACAGAAAGATCTATGTATGCCAGTTGTGTGCAATAGTTTCAGATATTTGTGCATCTATTATCCTTGCATACGAGAGCTTATTATTTCCTTATAGAACACGCATCGCTAAATGAGTCTACAGTTTTGATGTTGGTGCATATAGCTGCTTTACTGATGAGGAGGGTAGCTGGTAAAATTTGGAACGCTTCCCTATACAAGCTCTGAAAAAGTAGTAGAAGCGTTAAGGCTCACAGCATACTGCCAGTGAGCGTATTTACCGATCAGATTGGGAAATCCCGTAGTCGATACTTTAGGAGGGGATGTGTGATTGATGAGCCGCATACTCAAAACAGGCTATACAGTGTTAGTGACCGAATAAAAGGAACAGAGTTTACTTTGAACTTCTAGGAGTTCACGTTATGGTCAATACAATCCTGTAGTTCAGGTTAAACGAAATCAGAAAAACTGGCTAAGACGCAGTCGGTCAACACGTAAAATAGAAATGGATCGAAACGTGGATCGATTCCATGGCAAAGGCCAATGAAAGAAGAAGATATAGTTTCCATGAATTCCTCCCATGTTTTGGTAAACGATTACAAAAGTGGCCAAGCGTTTGTATACACTCGAGATTTATTTAGAAAATTATTTTGCATTTAATTAAATAATAATTGCAATTAGAAGCATCATCTTGCCAATGAGCCACATTGTATTCAGCTGGCTATCACACATACGAACATGTTATTGTATTGCGTTTATAAAAATCCCGTACTCATACATATTTACTTGTATATAAACACATATCTTAAACCCTGAGACTAAGCAACCATTCAACATAATCGATAACATTGACGTTTTTGACATGCTGGCGTAGGCACTTGAGGGCAAACATCTTCTCACTTGTTCAACGTGAAAACGCCTTGGTCGCGCAGCGTGAAAAACAGGAAGTCATATGGCGCGAACTGTAAGACTGGTATACGCCGTTGGGAAAGACGATCCTGTCTATGTCTACTAACCCAACACAAATGTTCAACAGTACTATTGTTTTCGCGACTGGGCGAAGTTCGGTTAGCGGCCAACCAATCAACCCTGCGTTGCGATTAATGATCCAATGACCAATTGATAGAGTGTTTTTGTTACGCAATTAGCTAAAAGGCTATAGCGCTTACTCACTATGTAAAGTAACCGGCAGCAACTGCTTGAAGGGGCTTAATGGCAATGCCATGGCCTTGCCTTTGCTAAGTCGAGGGCTTAAATCCAAGATCAACGACTCTTAAATTAGTTAAATGTTTTTGATTTAAGTGAGGCATGCCATAATATATATACATATTTATATCCGCGACCACATCGTATAAAATTATTTCTCAAAAGACATTGCTGCTCTTCCTACAACCGCCTCCTTCAAACAAAAGCTCCGTACCTTTGTTGGTACGCTGTACGAATGGTAAGGCTTCTCCTTTGGAGACTCGCTCTGGATTTTCTTTCGGTTATTACTGGGTTTGTTGCTTTATTGCTATTATATATGCACGCACTGTCATTGTAGATTGTATACAAAGATACAAGCATCCCCCATTTCTAAAAACTCCTTAGTACAAATGCGGCATGTTCAGGTGTATTTGCAGGTACTCATTAAACAGGTGCTTACATGTCATTTTTTAAATGAAAGCATATATATATATATATATATATATATATATATATATATAAACAGAGAGAGAAAGAGAGAGGGAGAAAAAATAAGCCGCTAACGTCAAAAGGCCGGGCGACTGCACAATGTCGAGGAAGAGCAAGCAAATCATCACCATACATTTCGTGTTGACAGTCGAACGGGACGGACTTGTTTGGAACGTCTGGTAATTTGTGACAAGTGACTTGACAATTGAGCTGCTTTTTTTTGCGTCCGTTCCGCTCGGCGACTACCCCTCCTACCTAAATACCCGCTCTTCATGCACACGGAGCCTGGCGATCACTCGTATCACGCCAGGGAGAGCAAGCATCGATAACTAGGAAATGGAGCGCAGTCTCTAATACGCGTTCGATGTCTACCGCCAGTACATAAACTGGATGGCCGATCACTGCAGAGCGCAAAATACTAAGACGGGGATAGTGAACCTTGTACAGAAGTTTCATATAGTGCACTAGATGGACTCCTTTCTTCCAGGGATTTGGTAGCCAGTCCCAGCGCGAGGCTGGCATAAGAAGGCACAACGAAAAAGGCGCTGAGACACAACCAAAAGAATGACATCTTGCCTGCGTGACCTCAGGGCAGCAGTTTGCAGTCGTTGCAGCCGACAGGATGACGTCAAGCTCTGCTCACGAAAAGATTGGAAGCAAATGCAGGTAGTAATCTCCGCTGTCCCTGCATAGTGCCCTTGTTTGGCATCAGTGCTTGATTGACCGCCAGATAAGGCAGCACTACCGCACAACTGCGAGGTTTCGGACGTTCCTCCGTAGTGAAGTCAGAGTACAAACCGGTACTAGCTGATGGTAGACTCCCTCAGAGGTATCTAAACCAGGACGACAAACACATGACGCACCCCGAAAGCCCATGTGCGCAAACTTTCCTGCAAAGGTGGATACCATCATTCACCTCGAGGTCTTCACGCCTGAGAGCCATGCAGTCAAGGGCATAATTATAGTCGGGACTTTAACGTGAAGTGGGGTTCATCATAAATTGAAATGTACCGTGAACTAAACATTTCTTAAATTATGCCGACATTTACAGAAAGACCTCTGCAAATGCTAGAGTTTCTACAACGAATGGCGTTTACAAGCTACCAAATAATCAATTGGAAACGAGAGGACATTTGTAAGACCAATGAGGAAAAATAAAGCGAAAAAAGAAGAAATATTAGTCGTTTCATTAAATACATCATTTTCTAAAGATGATCATAATCTAACTGCAAATTATTAAAGCAATAGTAGAAAGTGAAAGAATCTTTAGAAAGGAAAAACTAACTGAGTCTAGAAGCGTAACTAAGAAAAATGATAAGACTACTATAACTAAAGCATTTGACAAGTATATGTATATAGTAAACGATTATAGAGAAGAGCATGTGTTTCATTAAAACCAGAATTTGAACTATACAACAACAATCGGGGAAAAATAAGAGTATAACAAAATTATTGAAAAACACTACGCGATAAATTGAGACGAAGTCCGATGAAAGTTAAGAACTAAGTGAAATGCTAAAAATGCAATTGTAGTTTTATTTTTACTCCTAGTAGAACCAAAATTGAATTGGTAGAAACAATAATAGGCAGTTGTGTGAATGGGTGACCGAAACGGCCCTTCTGATGGCCAACGAGGGGGTTTTGGTTTTGCTTTTATTAGCGGCGCTCTGGTTACCCATATTGTCGAGCCCGGTGGCGTGGTGGGTTAAGTCTGCGCCTCGCAACCGGAGGAGACATATAGGTGCGCGGGTTCGAGCTCCGCCGTTGCACATTTGTATTTATGGGGGTCCGTCTATGAAGCAATCTGAAAAACAGTTCCGTGGACGTTAAATCTTGGCTGAGGGTCAGCCCGAAAAGGTGACGCCCGAAAAGGTTTTTTAGGTGACGCATATTGACGTGACTGGGCGAATGACTCAGTCTACGCGCTAATCCCAGGTTAAAAGGCTGAGGTGGAGTAAGCTCTAAGTGGCATCAATAAATGGCTTTTAATTTAGCCGAATGCACTTTCGGACCACAAGTATCTCCACAAAGAGACAGCGGGCAGGAAGATCTGGCGCATTAACCATGAGAAGTTAATGCGTCAGATCGCGCAAGCCATGGAAGATCTAGCGCATTAACCGTAAGAAGTTTACGAGCGTCTCCGAGGATGGACCACTGTTGGGCCTGTTGCAAATCGGGCCATAGGAGAAGAACCCGGTAGAGGCGCGCCCTGTGTGCCTGCTCCCATAACGGCTATCTGCCGTGCTTACCGAACGACGCCAACGGTGGCTTTGCTGGTACTGGCGCACCTAATTATTTAGGATTTGCAGGCAAGCGAGCGGAGTGAGTCCTCGATAGTGTCCTCTCACACAGCTCGAGCGAGAACAATGGCGGCAAAGCAAGAGGATTGGGACCGGGCGGTCTGCGTACGAGCCAAAATATTCACCCGTACCTCTGACGGCTGTATGACCGCCTCATGGCAAATAGTCATACTACTCCACGCAGATCCTCGCAGGATACAAACAGCTGCAGTCTTATATGATCAGTCTCTGGAGAATCGAGATATTCGTGCTATGCAATACCAGGTAGTTGAGCTCGGTGACGTGGTGCATTCGTGTACGCCTCACGATCGGAGGAGACACATAGGTGCAGGGGTTCGAGCCCCACCGTTGAACATTTGTATTTATGGGGTCCGGTTTACGAAGCAATGCGAAAGCAGTTTCATAAATGTACAATGTTGGCTGAAGGTCAGCCAAAATAAATGCTATATTGGGGACCCTCATGATGCAGAGCACATGAGGGTCCCCGGTTACGGTTGCGCTGTGGGCCTCCAGGAACGCATGTGCATCACGCATTCCCGCAATCTTTCATAACAATACGAAAATATATATTTAGATACGTGTGCAGCCGCATGTACACATTGGCGCCACTTAAGGCAAGAAAAGCAATTCTTGTTGATGGTCGGTGCAGGTGCGGACCGAGCAGGTCATGCCTCCAGGTTAGCTGAGGCTAATAGATGCAGAAAATACTCAAGCGTCGGTTATCCGCACGAATTTTGTCCGTTGGCGTTCGAGACTATGGGAGCTGCAGGCCCCCTTACGCTCAAGCTGATTCGGCGGGTCGGTAAAAGTCTTAATCTTTCGACAGGAGACTCGAGGGCATCCGAATTCTTGCGTCAGAGGCTGTCGCTCGACATTCAACGAGGAAACGCAGCGTCTGTTCGGGGCACATTGTTGAACTGGGCTAACCCTGGGTTAGAGAACCCGTGATCACACGTTCGCGCGGAGACAATTGTCCACTCCACAGTGCTAACATAATAATAAAACATTAACCTATTGATTTAAATGTATGTCTAAAAAAAAATTCTTGTTAACTAAACTTCGTATTTTAGCACGAGTGGTAGCCTGGCACAAAATATG
Organism: Dermanyssus gallinae; assembly: GCA_003439945.1. Lineage (NCBI taxonomy): Eukaryota > Metazoa > Arthropoda > Arachnida > Mesostigmata > Dermanyssidae > Dermanyssus > Dermanyssus gallinae. The sequence continues at coordinate 65,494 of QVRM01002826.1, forward strand.
TACTCTAACTTACAACATAATTAATAATTGAATAGCTTTAGCGAAATCACTTCTAAGCATCGGACAGTGGACTCAGGTCAGCCGAACCACACGAAGAGACTCCGAGAGGCAAAAGAGATAAAATATATTGGAGAGAGAGAGTAATAGAGGAGAGCGCACGCTGGACGTTACCGAGATTTCTAGAAAGAAGATTTTAGGACACGCGCGTGAGTAGGCAGGTAGATTCGATTCTCGATAATATCTATCATCAGCGGTATATTATGCGTCTGAGAAAATTGACAACATCGGATACGGTCGTTATTGATTTAGAGTCTCCAAGGCAGTTTTTCGTGTATTTTGGGAAGAAGTAAGAGATCGTACGTATTGTTGTCATTGCGAACGCAGGCACGCAGAGCACCTAACCTAGCACGTTCCAAAAGTTTGTTTAGAATACACGCTTTGTCACGGCACATCTGCTACGAGTGCATTACAAATTTGTGAAATAAGGAAACGAGAACATTTTGGTTATCACGTTTTTGAACAGTCTGGCGGCCCGGCTAAACGCTAACATGGGGTGCCCCGAAGGAAATCGTAAGCCAGCGAAGGGAGAGAAAGAGAGGAAAGTCAAACAAAGCATATTAAACAAAGCATATCACGAGTGGTGATCTACAAAAAACTAGGATCGATTCAAAGCCAAACAGAGAAACGAGATGGTGTAGAAACAGGCGGGAAGCACGAGTACCACTTAGAACATGTGAGAGGGTAAAAGCTGCCCGAGAATAAAGGCAGGTGTCAGTGAATGCATGATACTTAGGAGAACAACCTTGTCGTTTGAACTTACGAACTAGCGCTAGATACAATTCCTAATAGTCATGACAGTTGGAACGTTAATTGCATGCATGTGAAACCAACAACAACAACAATAGCAATATCCTATCAAAAAGCATTCAACACTCTGTTTTAAGAGCACCGAATTATAGGCGGCACTTTAAAGGGTACGCTTGCAAACGCTTTTGCTAACGGTGTTCGTTTAAAAGCTATTTGTTAAGTCTGAGTATATTTTATGCTAATCTAGTTTAGGCGTATTTAATTAGTTTGTTAGAAACGGCTTTTCCTATTGTTATTAGCACTCCGCTCGAGAAGCGCGACATTGAAAGCAAAAAGAGCATTTCGTTTATACGAAAAGTCGTATTTTAATACGAAATTGAATCCCGTAATAAATCTATTCAAACTTTGCAAAATAACTTATAGTTGAACATCGTTAGATGATTAGAACAAAACCGCCTATAAGCAAACTTCACAGAGTACGCTTACTTGATAGCCCTATTCATGGTGTTTCGTCAAGCAACACATTTCTGCAGACAGCATAACTCAGGCAACAATTACAAATGACCCGAAAATAAAGATCCTAAAGGCGTTTTCATTTAGCAAGTAGAAACTGTCAAGATGTTTGGCTTCACTTCTAGAATACGCCGTATAAAGTTGTGTGCTTCACGGACATCTATCTTTATTCGTCCGTCCACCGTATCACTATCCGATTAGATGAGCAGCTACGCCCGCTACAACGATGCAAATGAGGTTTTAGCCTTCTATTCGTATCGGTTAGCCGCAATTCAGCGCAGATCTCATAATTAATCAGATGGCGTAATCTAACCTAGTCAGAGTGTGACTGACGAAGACTCAATAACTGTTACAACTCCAGATCGGAGCAAGCAGACAGCATAATTCCAATTTGTTCAGCGTTCTTCAAAGAGGCGCGATATTGGCACAAAGGGCAAAACGCCATTTCCATGCTTGCGTTCGTCTGCCTACCTGCACTGCACTTGAAGTCATATTTGTAGACGGTAATACGTACACGATCAAAACGATCATAGACGCTGTTGATGAGACAAGCCACGTTTGGAACAGCGGCTGCAACCCTCTACGTACAGAGATCGTGAACCAGCTGTGCTTAGTGTATGGGGTATACAGACGAGGCAGTGTACCCGCCCTGAGTGGCCTCTGATAGGAAGGACAACAACGACAAAGACAGCTGATAATCATTATTGCTTTGCTCTGTTCGGTATAGGACATGCCGCAATTTTCTTGTCATTTCACAATTTTGTTAACATGTTGTTACAATGATATTATTGCTAAATATCGCACGTTTATTTTAGTTTGACGAAAGTATGTTTATTCGCTTTCCCAGGCTCGCCTTTAAATGCTATGTCGATTGATTCGTTCATTTCTCAGGCGATCTTTGTTGGCTTCAGACAAACTAGTGCGCTAGTGATGATTGCCATTTAACGGGGTGTCGCCGGTTCGATCCATAATGTTGATCGAATTTTCTTAGAGCTATGCTCATTGAGAATAGATGATTAACCACACACAGCAGACAGTCAGCAGCCATGCTACCACAACGAGTGTTAGGGAAACTCTAGATATCTCGACATGCCCGCCTCAAAAAGATATATCTCATGGTGAATTTTAAGCTCGATTAGGACGAAGGCTGGTCTAGAATTAGAAGCAACCTCATTAAAAACGTTTTTAATTTTAGTTAATTACCAAGTGCGGCGGTAGTGATGTTATAAGATGACTTCGGCTGTACTATGAAAAACGCTTTTTGGTAAGAAACAGTTGGAGTGCCCATACCATACTTTCCTATGTTCTGACTCTATCCGGTGTGCGTGTGGTACCTCGGCATTACTTTTTATATTGTCAGATTACGGGCACACACACCAAAGAAGAGTTTTTTTTCGGATATTGCCCTATAGAACTTTTCATGCTAAATTGCTCTGCTAATTTGATCAGACCAAGCTTCGTTTGAAAATGTCGCATCTTTATGTGGGCGAGCACAGAAGCCAAATGCGCCACCAAATTGTGACCTTATTTCCTAGTGCCCTTTCGTATACACTTTTAGCATGTACGAGCACAAAACATATGTCTCCACACGTGGGATCGAACCTGCAATCCAGGACATCAAAAGCCACACTCAGTGATTTGCGCTCTAGCGACCTAGGCTACGTACATACTAAACTATTATCTGCCCCCTACAGGCTTGGAATAGTTGTGAGACATACCTTCAATACACCGAGGACCCGACATGTTAAGACATCTATAGTTTCCTCAACAGTCGTTGTAGCAGCATGGCTGCTAACTCTCAGCAGTATGGTTTGTCATCTATTCTCAATGAGCAACGCTTAAAGAAAATTCGATTAACAACAGGGGTCGAATAGGCGACCCCCGGTAGATAACAACCCCTAGACCACGTCGCCACTACGGAAGTGGTATTAGTTGTTTTTGTGTTGACATACTGCATACAAAAAACACAAATACTGCTCGATTGCCTATCGTCGGCAATATGACTAAGGTTCATTTGTCTCGACGTACTGTGGTTTAAACCACACCTCCAGAACGCGTTTTTCGATGTTTTCTTAAATATCGCAAATAAACTAACTCCACTAGCTCCACCTCAGTGACTCCAAGCACCGATTCGCATGAATTGAAACGTTTTCCGGAGTGACTCTAGATGTAACGCAAAAAACCTTAGTGTTTTCGGCGCGGTGAACTGGCGCGATGTTATGGTGTAGGATGCGCCGCCTAATATACCTCTATACTGTACCACCATCTTTTAGTTCGACCGTCGCCACAACTTCACTCTTGGAGAAGAAGATGGCGATCATCATTTGCCAGCCGAAGATTGGGGCTTCGTTTTACTGGGTAAAACGTTCCAACGCATCATCGAATTTTATCCGAAATCCTCGAGCCAGAAAGAAAGCTATTTTTTCAACCTGTGACTGTCGCAAAGTACCTAGTTAGCAGACTTTTTGGTGAGTTCAAGGTGGTCGTGCAGGGCCGCTTGGAGGAGCTCGGCATCCAAGTCTAGCGATGCAGCTTCTCTAGCGATGCACTTGTTACGCTTGAGTTTTCGTCAATAACAGCACCTTCAGACAAGCCACACTTTCTTTCTGTGTTGCTGTTCCGCTGACTTCCATCAGGGGGTTCGTCGTACAGATCAGAATGTCCAGTTCAAAATGTTCTGTCCCACGTCCCATATTCATACGACTATATATGCCATTTCTACTCTGCCTACTCGGCCTGGTCGTGAATATTTGCTCTATATACCCACGCTACATCCCTGCGGCAGGTTGCAGTGAGCGAGCTGTCGGCGTAACCTGTAATCTATTCCTGCGCTTGCTAACCTGTACATATGGGCTCGGGTGAGGCGCAGAATGGACAATAGGGCAACCACGACCTACAGGACATCGTGCTGTTTTGTGTGATCGGCCACGTTAGCATGCCATGCCATGCCATCATGTCTATCGTTATATGGTCTTGCGGCCTCGAAGCTACATGGCTGCTGACTCTGTTGGCAAACGGCACAACGCAACGACCCAGTAGACAGCCTACCAACCAGCCAACCAATCGTTCCTTTATTCGTTTGCTTGTTCGCTGTCGGCTGATGGAGTTCTGGCAGTTATTCATTCGTCTCTGCACCTGCCGACAGCAGCAGCAGCAGCCGTAGCTTCCACGGTTGCCAGTAGCACAGTAACGCAAGATCTCTCTCGCGCAAGAACTCTTCCTTGTTTTGCGTTTGACTATCCGTCTATCTGTCTGTCTGACTGCTTATTCCTCTCTCTCTCGCTCTCTCTCTCGGGCTCCCTCTCTCCCTGTGTCTGCTTGCTGAATCGAGGGACGTTGAGACGGTCAGACGATCGGCTGGCTGGCTGGCTGGCCGGGTGGCCGGTCTGCTAGCGAGTGAGCCTGGTTGCCCCGGTGTTGTGGCGGAACAGCTCTCAAAGCGGATCTCGTCCTTTCCTTGTGCTGCCGACCCTTGTGCCCGTTTGTCTGCCTGCCTGCTTGCCTGCCCTGTATGTGGGCGGGGAATGGGATGGAGAGTGGGTTACGTCCACGTCTTTCACAGTGTGTACGCATGTGTGTGAGGCAGTGCGGCGGCGGCGGCAGTGGTGTCGGCCGTCGTTTGTGTCTGTGTACGGCTGGCGAGCGACCGAGCGTGCGCATGGCGTCTACGCGTCTATTTCTCCTCGTCGGCCCGACTATATCTTCCAGCTCATTCTTCCTCTCTCTCTCTCTCTCCCTCGCTAACTTTCCTTTCCGTAATATCCTATGTCTACCCCAATTTCCTCAACCTCCTTTTCTCTGCTCCACGCCATTTCTACGCCAATCTCTCTCTCTGTCTTTCTCTCTCTCGTTCTCAATATATTTCGCTTTCTTGATGTCTTGCTGTCTCTCTCTCTCTCTTTCTCGCTCTCTCGCACGCTCTATTTCTTTCAGTTTGCTTGCCGTCGATTTGTGGTAGTGTGTGCTCTATCCGTCGGAGAGCATCTAGCAACGGTTGTCCGTCCGTCCCTTCTGGAGGCAACGAGCACCCTTCGTACGTCCGTCTGTCCGTTGTTCGCTGGCTCACTCGTTCGCTCGTCGAGGAGAGCTGGGAGGCAGACTGGCGGTCAGACGGAAGGGGGGGGCGCACTTTTGGCCCCTCTCTTCCAGGGGAACGGACGAAGGAGGTCGGGAGGGGGAGAAGAAAGGAAGGCCGCACTTTCATACTCCTGTCTCCTACCGGCCCTATCCGGGCGGCATCGCAGCCCCTCCACTCTCTGCTTTTCCTCCCTTATTTTCTCTCTCTCTTTCTCCCTCCGACGCTATCGTCCTGCTTCGCTTGCTCCCTCATTCGCGCTTTACCCCTCTGCCGGTTCTCTTTCTCCCTGTCCTTGTCGGCGTTTTCCTCTTTCTCTTTGCCCATTTCGGCGTTTCCTCTTTATTTTGCTTTCTGTCCCTGTTGGCTCTTTCGCTCTCTCTTTCTCCGTCTCTCTCTCTACCTAGCTATATATCTCAGGCAGGGCTCTTTCCATTTCTAGTAGCCATCTCTCTTTCTCTTCTTTATCAGCCTCCGTCGGTCGGCTTTCTCGAGCTCGCAAAGGCGGACAAGAGAACTAAAGCTGGCTGTAGTAGTAGTAGTAATAGTAGCAGCAGAAGCAGCAGGAGCAGTAGCTGCAGATCCCAGTTGAGGAAGGAATGGGTCGAATGTCCGGACGGCTCGGAGGAAACGACGAGGAGGCTACGTCCGCGCGGGGGCAATGGAAAGGACTTGGGCACGGAGGCAATGGAGGGGCTGGGTAGCAGGAGTGGAGGCCGGGCGCGGCAATGGGGGTGGTGGCAGTCCTACGAGACGCGGCTGGCTCAGGCCTTGAGCCCCGTTTCGTCGCCCGCTCCTTTTTTCGCTTGCCTGCTTGCTCGCCCGCTCGCTCGCTCGCTGGCTCGGGCTCTGCTGGCTGGCTTGCTTGCTTGCTTGCTCGCTGAGGTAAAGGGGTGCTTTGAGTGTGCTGCTGCTGCTGTAGCGGACATGCTACAGCAGCGGAGAAGAAACGAACTCGCGTAGCTGTATCAGGCCGTTGCTGGGCCGTCGTTGCCGCCGCCGCCGCCATCGCCGTCACCACCATGACCGCTACCGCAGCAGTGTACGGCAACGAACGAACGGCCGAACCACTGCTGCTACTGCTGCTGCCGCGGCCCACCCGTCGTGCTACGACGAAAACGACGACGACGACGACGGCGACGACGAGCACGAAGCCGGCGGCCTAAGGAAGACCCACCAAACGCCTCCGCTACGCCTGCTGCTCGTTGTCCTCGTTCTTCTCCTACGGCTCGTTCTGCTATGGCTCATGCTCCTGGTATGGCTGCTCCTGCTATGGGCCCCGTATGGGAGCCGAAGCAAGCACAAGGCCAGTTGCAGGGCTGATTGCTGTAGTTGTTAGTTGGTTGGTTGGTTGGTTGGAAGCGAGGTAGGGCGCTCCACTGAGAGAGGAAAAACGGAAAAAGAGGAGGCCTGTGCTTCTATCCTCTACTACGAAGCGGCCGAGTAGTATGGTAGCGGACGCCGGCAGGCCGGCTGGCTGCCGGGGCATCTATGGTGGTGGCGGCGGCGGCAATGGAGGCGCCGGTAAAGAAGAGGGGGGTTCTTCGTGTCGGTTACAGAATGTACGTTGGTGCCGGCCTGTATGTGGCTGACTGGCTGGCTCACTGTCTGTGTGTCCGTCGCGTTGGTTGTTGGGTTGTGGAGTCTCAGTATGCCATCGGTGGGTAAGTTGATGGGTGAGTTCTCGATGACTGCGTGTTTGTCGTCGCCGTCATCGTTGTTGCCGGTGGGTGGGTGGTTGCGTTCGTGCGTGCGTGCGTGTCTGTCTGGATGTCTGAATGTTGGTGGCCGGCTGGTACGTTGAAGGATAGGGAGTCTGTCGCTCATTCGGGCCGTTTGTCCAGATGCCATCTCTATCTCTCTCTCTTTCTCTGTCTGTCTTTCCGTCCGTCTGTCTGTGGGCTGGCTGTGAGTGGGCTGTTGTGTCGGTCGATGTTTGTCTGTACGTCGTCACTGGCAGCCTGTCTAGAGGCCAGTGTTGGTTGAAGTCGTCTGTGTGTTTGTCGCTCGCTGTTGGTACGAGGGTGGGTCGTCGGTGTGGTATGGTTGGGTGTCAGATGAATGGCTAGGTAGGAGGTGGCTGGGTGGTTACGCCCGGAGGAGAGCCACCGTGCGGGGGCAGGAAGAAGTAGTAGTAGCAGCAGCAGCAGACTCTCACTCGCAGCCAGGGCGCTGGAGCGCGCGGCCGCCAGGGACGACGAACGACGACTACACGGCTCTACCACGATGGCGACGACGACGACGACGAAGCCTGTGTGCTGATGCTGCAGGGTGTGCTGATGCCGTCTGTATTGGCAGCGGCGACGGCAAGGGTCTCGGACCCCGACGGGCCCATCCTGGCCCTGGCAGCCCTGAAAACGACGAACCGACGACAACGACGACGTCGGCGAGAGCGGTTCGTGGCAGGAAGAGACAGCAGAGCGAACGGAACATCGAGAGAAAACCGATGAGATGGCACCGATAGAGGGGAGCTCTGCTGGCGGCTTCTGCTGGTAAGGTTAAGTCGGCCCGACTGGGAAGGAGAGCTGCGGGCCGGGGGAATTCATCGTTGTCGTCCTGGGACAGCACATAGAGGGAACCCGTATGATAGCGACCCTTCGACTAGCCACGACTGCCACTTCTTCACCTTATTCCTTTTCGTCGTCGTCGTCATCACCATCATCATCATTACCATCGCCTCCTTCGTTTGATTTTCTTCTTTAGCTTTCTTTTCTGTTTGTTGTATTTTTTTCTACGCTTATTTTCTTCCTAGCAGCAGTGATTACCGGACAGAATTACCGTAGCGGCACAAAATAGTAGCAACGGCGACAATAATAACACCAACAGCAACGCCGGAACATACGTAATGTACGGACGACACAATTTCTTACGTGGGACAATACAAACAAAGCAGCCAATTGCCTGATTGGCTGACGCATTGACTCCTTGTCAAATAAGAACAAATCAATCAGGATGAGTAACTAACTTCCTTAACACCTGTAATGACTTGGTTTACGCTGTTGAGCAAATCACCCAATCGCGCACTCTCTAAACTGCTGAGGCTCATCGCGGCCTAGGGGGAAAAGAACGGGAATGGATGCTATAAAATTATAGTCAGTAATGCTGGTAGCAACAAGACCGCCTGGGACGGTTCCGCATTATCAACATAACGCCGGAGATGTCCGCAAATGCATTTCCGCTTCCAAACAAAAAGATGATTGAATAATGGTTAGTTATTTTAACCATTATGCGGTCTTTTAATGTTCTTTACCATAAATTCGCTTGCGATCTCTCTCTCTTATCTCTCTTTTGTTTTGTTGTTTTGCTTCATACTATATTGTGGCCTGAGTATGACTATCATCGTACACGGAATATTTCTGTTTCATATATATCTGAGCTATAACAGCAATGCAAACTACCACCATCATTGGCATCATTATCATCACAAGCCTGAGCCGCGATCCCCTACAAACGTTGTATATAATGACGGACATGTAATCGACTACCGACAATAAACGACAAAAGTCCATCACGACACCAACACATTAATGGAAAGTAGAAGGAAAGAACGAGCTTAAAAAGCGTTTACTTTATGGGGTAGCTCCTACCTCTCTCTCGCATTAAAGCTTATATCTGTGTCGCTATCTGCTATTTCTCTCAAAGCAAACTAACGAGGATAACAACTGAGTCGATAAAAATAACAGAGACAATACTACTAACTAGGATAATACTAGCTGTACTAGCTGTAACTACACACTGGCTCATTAACCGCGCATGCATGCGTGTAGGCGGAGAAGGGTAAACAATGAAAGAAATAGAGAGAAAGGTTTTCATGGAAGGTTGATTATGGAACTCGTACTTAAGAAGGCAAAGCGACGGGTTACAAAAGGTATATATCCCGTAGTAGTTTTCCCAACTTCAAGTTCTTTGAATGTCAGTGCCACAAAAAAGAGTTTTTTACTATTTTTTAACGATTGCCCTATTTCGTTTGATGAACAATTTACACCGTAGCCGCGAAAAACGTACGTTTACGTTGTAATTAACACAACAAGTACTGTGCAATCACGTATAGTGACTATGTCACAACTTATTTTGGGTTTCTTTGGTTTACATTTTGACTGGCATACCCGACAGCTGTGTGTGAACGTGTTCGCCTTCAACGAAGAATAAGCCTAGTCTGCACCATTCGGCAATCCAAGAATCGAGACCGCGTTGACCCGTTGAACGTCAATAGCAAGTTCTTGGCACAGGAACCGTGCGGCTTCGTTGTCCCGTGATCCTTAAACGCTCGCCAAACTTAGTAGGTAGTCTCTCAGTCAAGGGGCTTGGTGGTCCCAAAGTCCCGAAGGCCACTATGTTGAAGCTATGGGCTCTGATCAGTTTGGCGTATTTGTTCGGCTTGTCGGTCTCTGCTAAGGCCGCGTCGTGACGAGCTTTAGGTGCACCGAAGCCGACTGTTAAGGGAGACCGCATAGGTTTGTCAGGTGCAGGCGGGTGTTTCGCTCGCAGTTCAGCGGCATCTTAACTTGAAAACGTGTTCACAGATATTATGATCCTAGCAGGTGCTGTCCCCTTTGGCCAACTTGGCTAGGGCTCTTCAAGCATCATCGGAGTCAGCGTGAGTTGGCGCATTTCTCCTACGTGATCCGGTTCCCCACTCGTAGCCCCGAAGATTCTTCCCGGAATTTTGCGAGATTGATTGACATTTTCTATTGGCTGGGAGCAGGCGGAGGGTGGCCCTTTTATCTTGGAGTTTTATTAAGGTCTATTTGATCTTGGAGTTTTTGTAAGGTGTATTTAAGGGATCAGTGTGGTGGTATACATCTACACAGCGAGCAGGTGGCATACTTGTCGGATGTTTTGCTCTGGCGTGAGGTTATAGGTGCCACGCCTCTCGTGTTTAACAGGCCGCACACCGGGCAGAGAACCATTAGGCTGTGTTTGGCGTTTGCGGTGTTAGACTGTGTCGTCGTTGTTTGGGTAGAAGAGCTCCCGGGTGCCAGATAGGTGATTATGATGACGGTGAGGTGTGTTTAAGTTTTTCGACAAGCGGTCGTAGAGCAAGCGGTGGGTGAAAAACCTCAGTGATTGTTTCGATTCCCTTTCGGGCTGGCCACTGCAGACTAGACAATGATGATAGACTTGTAAGCGTATTTTAAGTTTTGGTATGAATACGGCGTTGCGATAAAGTTGCTCGTGGCCTTCTAAAAATCGTAGCAGAAGTAGTCGTTTATTCTTTTGTGGATTTTTGGGTTTCGTTAAAACGATGCAGCGTAGATCCGCTCGGTTAGTAACCACCGGCCCGGTGTGAACGGAAACCAGTTTAGCCCAAAAATGCAATATAAGGTACGGCGACTGCTACTAGCCCTAAGGTTCCTACTTGATATGACTGCAAAGAAAATAAAGAGACACACGTTGAGATACCGTGCGTGTGTGCATATCTTTCTGTGAATATGTTTCTCTGTTAGGCTTATATATACGTGTGTATACGTGTGAACGACTGTGATAGCGACAAAGCAACTCATGATGATTTTAAAGCTGCGATAGGAAAGTGAGCAAACTAGCGGAGTCGTGAGATAACAGCAATAAAACACAAGTATATTGCTTGAAAAAGAAAACAAGGAAATGCGAAAAAAAGGTGACGAAGTAATAACAAATAAGAAAAATAACTGGGGGGAAGCAGAAGGAAAATAACACTGCGACTACAAAGAAGAAAAAGAAGAGGAAGCTGGGTTAGAAAAAAAGAAGAGGAAGGAGAAGAAGAACAATACAAAGAAAAGGGGGGGGGCGGAGGCAAAGAAGGAGACTTATTCGTTCGAAGAAAAGGGAAGGACAAGGAGAAAAAGAAGGACAAGAAGGCGGCAAAAGAGAGAGAAAAAGGGGACAAGGAAACAACAAGGAGACAACGAAGAAGGAAAAAGAGAGGAAGGCGGCAAAAAAAAGAGAAGAGAGAGAAAGAGAAGACGACCAAAGAGAAAAAGAGGGGGGACAGGAAGAAAAGAGGAGGAAAAAAGACGATCAAAATGAAAAAGTGAAAGAAAAGGAAACCGACGGAGAAGAGGAAAAATGGGACGAGAAGAAGAGGGAAAGGGGGACGAGAAGAAGAGGGACAAGGGACGAGAAGAAGACGACGAAGGAGATGAAAAGGGGGTGAAAAATTAAGGGGTCGAATGAAAGAAGAAATAAAGAGAGGCGTAAGAAGAAAAAGGGAGACAAACGGAAGAAAATGAGAATAAATAAAGAGCACGAAGAAGAAGAGGAGAGAAAAGAAGGGGACTATGAAAAATAATTGGTCAAAAGAAAGGAGAGGTGGAGGAGAAAAGGAAGGAGACGAACACATTGCTGAGATTGCAGTTTGAGAAGCAATCGAACACTGCTAGAGAGAGAACCACGAGACAAGCAGCTCGTCGAGTCAACGTTATGAGCAGCTGCGGTGATGATACTTGTGATGTTAGTACTGCTTCTTAAATTCTTTCCAGCCAGCTACGAAGGTACCTTCGATATGTGCTCTCCCCCCTCTGAACTGCTCTCATAGACAAATACTTCCGAGAGCCAGAGAAGTGCTTAAGATTTTGCCTAAACAGGATTTTCTAAACAATATGTTTTAAAATCCAATGTGCCGTCCCATCCTTCCTCTCGTTTGCCCTTTTGTGAGACTTCTCTCACTCCGTTTGGTAAGGCGCTGCCGAAGTGTATCATTTGTTTGTTCTAATGGTGCGTTACATATACGCTCATGATGACATGTTCGAACAAATTCCTAGATAAATCCCCTCAAACAAATACCTAGATAACACTCGGGATCGAACCTGCAGCGATCGAGCCAAGGCACACACCCGCATCCCGGAAAGCATTGCGCTTAACTAGCAACGAGAGGCTACCCACAGACCACACTGCAGCGATAGTGCTTGTGTGCTACCATTGGTGATGATGCTGGTGCTAGTGCTGGTACTAAACGTACGAGTACATCAGTGTTAGGGTGGTAGAAGATGAGAAGGGACTGGCAAGCGAGTGAGCAGGGCTGACAGCACAGCCGGCCAGGCGGTGAGGAAGCAGGCAGGCCTTTCGTCGGCGCGGAAGGTCTGCCTGTTCCTGGGAGGCCCGTTGTCCAGTCGGCCTGGATGGCCTGTCTACGTACCAGCCGACGACGGGATTGGGTGCATTACGCAGCCGCCTGGATGCGTCTCTTCGGTCTGTGGTGCTCGGCCGGCCGGCCGTCCTGTCTGTGTGTTGGCCTGCCTGCTTGAAGGTCTGTCCGTTTATCCGTGTGTCGCTTGTGTGCTAGCTCGGGCTTTGGGCATGGCCTTTTGACGCTGGAAGGGAGCAAAGAAGGCAAAGAGATGGAGGGAGGATATGGTTGGGCCAGAGGGTGGGCAGATGGGTGGGTGGCTAGGAGGTGGCCTGCCAGCTAGCCTGCGTTGCGGGGATGCCGAGGCTGAATGTAATGGGGGGGAATGGTAGTAGAAGAAGGGCATAGCACGGCCCCCGAAACGATGCCCTTCTTTTACCACTAGGGGGGAATAGAAGTAGTTGTAGCCGTAGAAGTAGTCGCAGCGGTCGTAGTAACAGCAGCAGCAGCAGAAGTCGTAGTAATAGTAGTAGTCGGGAAAGGCAATTCCGAAGGGCAAAGGCAAACGGGGGTGGACTGCTGCGCAAGGGGCGAACGCTAGTAGTAGTAGCAGAAGTAGTAGCGCAGTAGTCATGGTAGTGCCCCACCCGTCAAGGGAACAAGGGGGGACTACTCTACTGCTGCTGCTATTGTCGGGGGAAGGGGGGAGCTAGAGGAAGTATGAGGGAGGGTGGAGGGCAGGAAAAAAACGAGGAGAAGGCAAAGGAGGAGCCGCATGGGGTGTGGCGGAGGGGTACGCGGCCAACGGGGGCTGGGGAGTACGATGGCTTGGGGGAATCGCGACGGCGGGCACACCGGGAGGAGCAAAGGGGACAGGGACAAAGGGGTGGCAACCTGTCCCATTCTTTACCCCCCCCGCCCCCTGCCCCCAACACGACCCCTCGGGCGGCTGTGGCGATGACGGTGTGGCGCCTGCTCCTTCTCGCCGTCTTCGCCTCGCCTCGATTCAGCAGCAGCAGTGGGCGGCAGGGTGTGGGAACGCCACTCTCACCCCCGTCGCTGTCAGGAAGAGCAGCGAGAAAGGACGAGAAACGTTAGGGAGCAAAACGAAGAGAAGGATAAGAGAGCAGCAACTCGGCGCGAAGCAGCGGCTGTATGGAGGCCGCCGTTCGCACAGGCGCTAGCAGCAGCTGCCGTCTCCACTGCCTCCGGACGACACGACGATGAAGGGACGAAAGGAGTGTGCAAAGAGCGGTCGAAGGCAGAGCCCAGCAACAAAGGGGGCGGCAAAAAGGGAACCTTTGAGGCAAGGGGCGTCCAGGGAGGGGGGCGCGGAGAACACGGGGAAAAGCAGCGAAGGGCTATAGGGAAGGGGAAATGCCGGAAAGGGGACCTCCTCGTCGTCGTCGTTGCGGCTGCTATTGCCGTTGTTGTCATCGTCGACGTCGTCGTCGCTATTGTTTGTTGGCGGAGGGATCTAGGGGGAATCGCTGGGACCGCCGAGCACGGCTCACAATGCAGGAAGGAAGAGTAGGGGGAGCGGGGAAAATGTAGTAGGGAATATGGGGAAATGTAGTAGGGAAGCAGGGCAGTTGCAGCGGCAACGACGGTCGAATGGGCTAGGTCGGAGTCTTTGCTCCGGCGGAGAGAAACAGCCCTTTCGGCCACGATGATGACGACGACGACACCATGAAGGGACTGGCTGGTGGTGATGGTGGTGGTAGCAATAGCAGCAGAAGCCGTGCAGCCTGGCAGCACCACCGAACAAGCGAACACCAAGCAAAAAGATATAGGACAGACCGGGAGACAGAGCGGAGAAGAACGGCGGAGGAGAACAGCGCCTACAGAAAGTAAGAGAATGGGAACAGTGAGAAATCCGGCGTGCGCCGCGCGCGAGACAGCAAGAGAAAGAAAGAGCCATGGAAGATCGCGCGAGCGAGAAGACAAGCCGCTCTAAGGAGAATTGCTGCCATACAGATTGTTTGTGAGATGGGCGAGGAAAGAGGAAAAAGAGCGAGTGAATAAGCAAGGAAGGGGACGAGCCAGCGAGTAGGAAAACAGGAGGGAAACAGCAGCAACCAACGGGTCGGCCAGCTGCCTGTCTGTGTGGCTGTCGACGGCGGCGACGGCGACTGC
>QVRM01002827.1:0-24153 GCA_003439945.1 Dermanyssus gallinae
AACCCTAACCAAAACCTCAGCTGGGAAATCTCCACCGGCGAGTGTAGAATAACCCCGAAAGGCTGTAGAGCAGTGAAAATTGTAGCCTCCGATATTGAGGGGTGCACACCAGAGATTCTACCGTTCACTGTGGATCGCCTTCCACCTATCCTCGCGGAACCTTTATGTTGGGTGACTCCTAAAGGCGACAGTAGCGAGGTTCTTTTTCTTTAACCCTAACCACGATTAGAAGTTCTTTTTTTAAAAGTTTTTTGTAAAATGGGGCTCTTTCATCTTTCTTTTGATGAGTTTAGCGATAAAGTCGCATACATCATTGAAATGAAGCTCCAAGGGTTGTCATCCGTTAATATACTACTGCCCTTTCTTTCTAGGACGTGAAAGCTGATAAAAGAAGTTCATATTTTGAAAATTTCTTTCTAAACAACCATGTCGTTTCTTCTAACCGGCGTTGCATGTTCTTAAAAAGAAAGCATAATTTCACAAAAGAAAAAGTAGCCTTCTTACGAACATGGCGATGTGCTTAGCTTCTGTTCAGGAGGATCAGTTGTCTCAGAATCGCACGTTTGGTGCTCCTATGTCGCGGAGCAACGCCAGGGCCATAGATGTTTGTAATTCACTCTTACTTCAAAAAACTTCTCAGAGACCATGTTCCATTGAAAAAAATTTTGCTTTATCAAGCTCTACAATTCCCTATACAAGTGTTCAATCATTTCCCAGACGCCCTGTATATATATATATATATATACAGGGTGTTGCAGACATTTTTTTATAATAAAATAGGGAATTGTAGAGCTCGTTAAAGCAAATATTTTTTTCCAATGGAACGTGGTCTCTGAGAAGTCTTGTTTCGGAGTGAGAGCGAAATTACTACAATTTGTGACACTAGTGTTTTTGCCCGACATAGGAGCATAAAATGTGCTGTTGCGAGACAACCAGTCCCCCTAGACAGAAACTAAACACCCTGTATATATATGGCAGCGAGCTAATTGAACTATTTGCTTATTCGTACTTAAAGATCAATCGATCTATTCAATCGATTCAATCATCTACGTCTCAAAGTTATGGAGCCCTGAATTTAAAAACGATCAGAATCTGTTAAACAAATGTGCAGTAGATTCCAACGCACAGTAACAAACAATGTGGAGTGACAAAAACAAGTTATGGTTCTAAACATCTTTAAGATCACACACAATAAAAAAACAGAATCCTGGCAAACAATAGAAGTATTTGACGTCACTTGTTTACCCGCACGACGTGGCAGAAATATTGCGGCCGCACCTAAACAAAACGTGTCCCAAACGACATTACTTCATGGAGAAATGCCCGCAGCTTCTATGGCAACACGCCAAAGTTGTACAATTTCTTTTGAGTATTGCATTTCAAACATTATATATATATATATATATATATATATATATATATATATATATATATATATATATATTATATATATTATATATGTTTATATATGTTTATATATATATGCGTCTACACGCGCCTGTTCGCAATCTTCTGGCAGAACAACCTGAAGCAACTGAAGCGAAGCACTTATGCCAAAGGCCGCAAATCGAAGTCACTTATGTCGATGATCTACGTGGATTTGCTGTTGGACTCTGAAAAGTCAAGTGAACCAGAGGAGGTGGAGCGCGTCTAGGTATAATCAGGTAGACGATATTGTACGCCTGTTGTATTTTCCAGCTTATTTCCGACAATGCGGCTTGTTTACTTCATATGCATACTTCATATATATATATATATATATATATATATATATATATATATATATATATATATATATGAACAGTACGTACTTATTGTGTGTACGTACGTAAACACCAAGACGAGGCATTATACGCTTCACAATATCCAACTGTCTGATAACGTTAGTAGTTCTCGATAGAAAAATATAAACATTTTGAAAAGGCTCCGGGAGATGTGCTCTGATTTACCCATGTAAATAAAATCACACAAAAATAGAAGACATATAATAAACCGATGGATCTTAGAGGAAGTAATTCTGCTCCACGATAACGCCCGTCCACACGTCCCCAGGATCACACAAAGATGGACCGGCCAAACTCTTAAGTCGAAGCAGCTCAAGGACCCGCCCTACAGCCCGCGCATGTCGCCCTGCGACTTCTTTATATACTCCAGGCAATAAAACTCCGCCAGCGCTACTCATCAACAGAATGCTTAGAAACCGAATCAGTTTTGGTTTTAACTGTAAACCGCAATTCCGTACAGCTATGTTTTATTTCACAAGCGGCCATTTATCCCTAACGCGAATAGAACGTAGGGGAAATAAGGGTTACCCAGACGGCTCAGTTCAGTGCACGTCTTCGCAGATCTTGTAAAAAGTTTGCTAAACAGAATCGTTCGTTGTGTCACCAAAGCGATCCAAACAGCAGTTATTAGTGTTTTTGAAAGGTTGCTTCGTTCTGCGCTCTCCGAGGATATCAGAAAATAACTACACAACAGCCCGAATCAGGTCGATAAGAACGTTCCCATTGGGTCATCTTTGCAACAGTCTATTGAAGCATTTTTTGCAAAAAAAATTTCGGGCATTCGCAAAACTCATAGGGAGATAGGACCGGTAATGACAATCCTTCTGGAGACTAGTAATTGGCTTGGACAACAGCAGCCCACGCTCCATTATTAAAGCAAGCAAACATGATAATGACAAAAGGCTGATATTTAGACTATTTTAATAGTACTGTGAGACCACTAAATCAAGTTCACCATTGCTTCTTTTCATTAAGCAGTATGACGTTTCTTGGCCTAGTTGGAGCGATCGATTTTGTCATGATTTCGTTGGCGTACGGAGAAACGTTTAGGTGTGCAAACAAAATGAACCGGATATAGCACTTAAATAAGCGAGTGTGATGTGTAATAGCAAGGAAGAAACTAATACGTACGATGTCTCAATATGGTGGACTTACAAAAATGAACGTTCTATGTGGCAAACTTATTTGCCCACATGAAAGTCGCGGATGTTTGAGGACTATTCATGCATTGGCATCTTGTATCATGTAGGTTTAACCAACTGCTGAAAAATATACATTTCGCGCACCTCAAGGGCAAGCTGTGACCATAAAGGATTTGTAAAAATGGCATACAAATACACGAATAATAGAGACAGTATATAAACTGCTCATCAAAGCGCACGATTACTGCACAAAGATTGTATTTATATATTCCCCGTCAAAAGTTTGCCGGTGCCACCACTGTAAGCCAAGACGTCCTACTGCAGCAAATTAGTGTAGGGCAAGTGGGTTACAGCCCTAATTTGGCCTCTCGAGCAATTTCAAAAGAGATCGATGCATTAAAAAACTGCTGTCAGGCTCCGCGACCAGATTTAAGCAAGGATGAACATCTTCGATCATCAATTCGCCCTGCACTTTGCTTCACTGCACTCACTTTTCAACAAACTGAGGAAAACGTCCCGTCCGCGGAATAGAAGGCCATGTTTGATAGCGTTATCCCTAAAGAAAAGGGGCATCTGTTGGCTCTACCATCTTAGAGGCGAATCATAAAAGCCGCAATATACATAGTTATGTCGGCCTTCCGCGTATACTGTACTTCTAAATTCCGTACAACGGGCACGTCAAATTAAAGAGACTTGAGGCCAAAAAGATTAAAGGGGACGGAATCTGTTTACTTTCTTCTTCTGTTTTGTAGAGTTCAGAGTACCCTTTGGCTATGGTCGCACGAACGATTACACTTGACTAACTAGCATTTTGCGGGGCTCCATTGAATATATTCGGACTTCTAAAATACATATTGCCAAACAAATAAGCCATTACAGATTATGGAGTTGCTGAACATACGCCGATGGCACAAAACACCGACGTTAGCCTCGGTGAGAATTTCAGCGTCTCGTTGTTATCGATGCTAGTAAGCAGTTTTCCGAGGAGATTAAGGGCTGCTACTCGAAGAAGAACACCCCTAAACACTCCCCTGATTTAGCGCCGTGCTCTTACAGTCGGTTTTACCTGCAGCAGTCGTTCGCGACCTTGCAGCGTTATGTAAGCTTGAACAAGTATGAGATAAACGTAAGTAAAACAAAAACATTACAATTTGGCATGAAAGGGAATTGGCTAGAAGCCACAAACTGTAACTGGGTGGTTGGAGAACTGTAGAATTGGTCTCACACTTACCGTATCTAAAAACACTTTCTCGGCTGACTCTCAGCCAACATTTATAATCCACGTGTGGCGTGCTTTCGCATTGCGTCGCATTGCTTTCATAAAACGGACCCCATAAGCACAAATGTGCAACGGTAGGGCTTATCCCTGTGCACCTATATGTCTTCTTCGGTCGCGAGGCGCACGCGAATGCACCCATCAGGTCACCGGGCTCGACACACTTACCATACCAGGGAGTCAGAAGTGTTGTTGTTCACTCATCAGGCACCCAGCTAGCTTTTGTCTAAGCAGCAAGCATAAACGAATGAGCAAGAGAGGTACAAGTATCTCCAACCACACTAAAAAAGTATTCGGAAAAAAAACATAATCCTTTCATAATATTCGAGACCCTCATAAATATTCATTGGATCTCGTCGTCAGTTCCTCTACCAAAACAACAGCGCCCACCGTTTGCCACAAAATCCAGGTTAGATGGCCTCCCTTCTCGAAGTTAAACTTTAGAAAACTTCACCAAATTAAGGCCAGTTTCCTGAAAATACTACTAAAGGCCCACGGGACTAGTCTCAACAGATTATCTATTCACTGGTCTCGTCCCGGTTGTTTGCCACAGCGAAAACATACCTTACCGAGAACTGTAGCAATTAATAAACAAATGCCTAAGATGAGAGAAGAAGATAGCAGACACTGGCCCGTTCTTCTAGGAAACTCAGATGTAGACCCCTTCTTGTAAGATTTGCCGTCCATAGATTCCGCATAAAGATCGGTGCACGGAAGAAGTTTACGCGATTTTATTCCTGGTAGCCACTCTTTTCCGAAACGAGGTAGCCCGTAATATTTGCGTTTATACGACAGTTCTTTGCTGAGACGGCGTTCCTGCTATCGACTGATTCTATAAGTGGTGGTATTAACATTGCTAAATGGTGATGTAATAATAAATAGGTGGTAGCGGGGAGCGAGTCCTCGATAAAGCTACGCTGAGGATCAACATTGGCTTTAGACAGCCTACTTCACAAGCTTCACGTGGCAGTGCATATCGGAAACTAGGCTGCCCAGCTTTCTTATGGTACTCAACGCGTCAAAGTCAATGTGTGAGCCTTAAGAGCATAGATCGTCTCCGGCTCTACGTGATCTATGGCTTGCTGTGTAAATGAAGGGGCTACTGAACTGCCAATTAAGCATCAAGTAGCATCTGCAACTATGGTAAACCGAAATGCAGACTTTTGATATTTCGCCCCCCCCCCCCCCCTATTCCAGCAGCATCGACAGATATGTGTGGTGCTTATATGTGGTGTCAAAATGTGGCACTACAGTAAAATGCTGCTCAATAAGCACTTGCGCATCATAGATTGCCTAATGTGCATTAATGATGCGCGAGTGGGTTATTTCCGAGTTATGCCCCCGTTGCTGCAAATATCGATGCCCGAGTTGCACGACTTCGTGACTGTAGTCGCCAAGTTGGGAATAGCATAACTTGGAGGAAACCAAGTTTTTTAGGTAGCTGTACCTTAAACCATCAGGTCAAGTGGGGCGTCGGTTTTCAATGAGTAAGTGGCAGTCTTATTTTTGCTAAACGTAGAGCATTATGGAACCAGAATGGGCCAGCTATGATGTTACTGCTAACAACAGCCATGGGATGCTTACATGTCACGTTTTTAGATATATAAAGCTACATCAATTAAGGGACGCGTTCTGCCTCGGAGATGTCGCCCTCAAACATGTTTGCCTTAACGTGTTTATATATATAAAGCATATAAAAGGGGCCCTTTTCCGATGGGATGGTTCCCTGCGGTAAACAACCGAGGCTCATAATATTGTAGCATTGCCGTCGAGCTCTGGTTTTAGATAGATTTCTTCTCAATGTTGTGCGCTTTCTTCCGAGAGCAATGAGTGCGAGGTTCGAGGCCATTCGAGCCTGGTATATTACCAGGCTTTCTCTGCTACTTAAGGGCAAGCGTGACAGTGACAGACGAGACCCAAACTCATACCGCGCTTATATGCGCCTGAAAAGACGCTGAAGAAGGTCTTCTGCAAATTTGTGAATCAACGGATCGAGTTCGTGGTCGAACAGACCTTTCCGCCGGAGCAATTCGGCTTTGAAGAGGTCGGGGAACACGTGGTGCAATCCATGTGCTTCAGTCAGAGATAGAGCACCGTGTTGCAAAACCCAAAGGCCATTTATATGCAGTCTTTATAGACAAAGCACCTCAATGTCTCCAGATGAAGTCATTGCGATTGGAGGCTCTCTTCTAAACTTAATTTCGAGCCTCTTTGACGAGGAAACCTTACTGGAAAAAAGATGAGCAGGAAGTGTTTTAGATAAGACAAAATGTGGGAACCCTGCAAAGGAACCGACTGAGCTGCGTCTCGTTCACTTTCCTGCTTGTCGATTTCGTCGCTTATATTCGACAGGAGTTCCAGATGGGCATAGTTGTGATGTACGCTGCTTATCACGACCTGAGTGCCATCAAGCGCATTACTTGTCCGGCAGGGGTGTTTCTTGCCTCAAGAGGGCTAAAAATGAATGCTATGAAGACCTAAAGCTGTGAAATTCAGAAAATGAGGTTGGTTGGCTATCAAAGACGTTATACGTTGCGGCGGCCAGTCCTTGTGTTTTCGTTTTTTTTCCGCATCTGGTTAAGCATAGTCTTCTGCTAGGAAGAAGCCATCCAGCACATCCCAGCACGAGCACAGAATGGCCCGATAGAGACGAAGTGGTGGCATATACTTGTCTTTTACCAGCCAACTCTGGAAAGAAGGCCCCTCTGATCAATTTTGAACACATAGTCGTGGCCGTACGAGGGGAGTCATATAAGGGTTGAAGCTGAGAGATTTACGCTGGGTATAAATCACCTTCCTCATTAAAAAAATAAAAATAAAAAAAAAGCTAAAAGTAAAAGCTTTTCGTTTCATCAATGAATGAACGCATAGAGCCGCATAAATACGTCAACTTGAACGACAGCCCAAATAAGCTAGTCAGTTGATTTTCCTGTTTGAAATTGTCATGATATCTCTCATCTTCAAACAGAGAGATAAGTTTAGCTGACTGTAATTGCGCATTACGTGGTTCTGGCCTGGACAAAAAGCTATGTTGTCGATACTTAAGCCATCCAGAAACACATCAACCATATTTGTAATTGAACTATGATGGAACAAACTCTGATTAAAGAACCGAAGTATTGAACGAACTGCCGCTTTTCCCACATGCGTTGGTGGCATATTGGAAATGCATGAGGAAATATACAACATATACTTTGCGGCAAAGAAACTTTACCATTGGAGCTACATTTGCTTCGTGAGATGAGCAAGCCACCCGAACAGTTATCTGTTCATAACAATGCCTGTAACATAAAAAGCATTGCTTATTGCTGAACTACCATTTTGCAACTTTTAGGTCTTAATGAGCACTGTTTTTATATTTGTCTAGAGAGCACTGTTTTATATAGTTTGTAGTGAATTATGTTAGTATTTTGTGGACAGCGTGAAGTTAACTGATATTAGTGTCCGATTTGCGCAGAAATTAACGAAGGATTGATTCGGCAATTTTTGGTGATTCTGAGCGTATTTTCGAAATTTTATTTTTCAATGACACCTTACCGGTATAAGGTGAGTAGGGCGTAATGCCTGGTAAAGCAAAAATGTGAAAATCCCGCAAGGAAACCTACATCTGTGGGGGCGACGATTTATTGCAATTTGTTAATTTTTGCTGATCATTGGGCTCCATTATAGTCCTGACGGTAGTAGCACTCCTCCTCCTCAAGATTGTACCAAAGCTAATCTTGACAGAGTAAGAGGGGCACCCCACTCAGGCTAACTGTGTATCGCTATTACATGGTATGTCTGAGTGCGACTCTCCACGAGGAGAACACTGTGTGCATCTTCTGACTGTCGACTCCCAAGCGTGTACAAGGTCACCATGCGTCTGCCTAGCTGGCCCTTACGAAGAGGTCGCTGCACTGCCTTCTTTTAATGACATACTAAAGAGTAGCTGACAACAATGCAAGTATCTGAGTTTAATGCACACTAAACATGAGTGAAATGAATGTGATGATTTTATGGTGGATCGAATATATATATATATAAGTGTTGTCCAGATACAGAGCTCTAGGTACGTAATTGTGGCTAGCACGTAGTTGCATTATAGTAACTAAAATACAGATCCGACCAGACCAGCCTTAATAAGAGAGAAAACACGAATTTGTTCGATTATAAAATATATGTATTGTATATACTTACATATTTATATATATATATTATACACAGAACATTTCAAGTATATATTTGGTCAATAGAGTGAAATCCTTGACAGTGTGTCAGCGTTACGGCCGCTTTTCCTTGCAGTCGGACTTTGCTCGCATAGTTAGCAACACTTTTCGCATTTCGCTGTTCCAAGAAAGGCTTCTTTTCCGGGTTTCGATTTTCTGTCTACCCTTTGTCTATATTTTTGTCTGTATATATATAATTTACGTGGCAATAAAGCAACTTATATATATATATATATATATATATATATATATATATAAACGCTTTGTTTTGTTTTGTCACGTGTGTTCTATGTACCTGTCTTCAGCGAGGCCGACATACCGAGAGGTTTTTCTCTCTTGATATTTCTTCTCTCTCCTTCTTTCTACAGAGACGACATATAAGTTAACAAAGATGATTCATACGCATACAGGAAGGGATCATTGATCATGATACAATAGTATTGGCTTGCTTTCTGGTGATCGGCCTGCAATGTCGGGGCCGATTTGCAATTGTGTCCGACAGCGCTTGTTGTCACCAGCGCGTGCCTGTGTTGTGGGCCAGGGTTTTTTTTGTCAATAACGTCGTTGTCCTAGACGTTTTCGTCGCCGTCGTCGTCGTCACCATGGTCTTCCTCGTTGTCCCCATGGGGCAGTGGCGGTAATGGTGGTGGTGGTGGTTGTTGTTGTGCGGCTAGGTGCGGGTGGTGCCTTCGCGTGATGATGCGGGTATGACTTGTCTCTCTCTTTTTTGTTGCTGTTGTTGCTGCTGTCAGAGTCATTTTTGTTCGTATCGTGTACTCGGTGTACGAGGTACGAGGTGATCGTAGGTGTTGTAGTGTGTTGTGTGTGGTGCATATATGTATATCTATCTGTATGTGCCTATCCTCTTGTCGCTAGCTAGCCGATAGTCGATTACAATAGGCGGGTTCGGCCTGCCAATCGTTCGTATCGTCGTATCTACCTCACGGCGTCTTGACTCGAACTCTTATCGACGGAGGACGAGCGAGCGTCAGACGACGCTGTGGACGACGACGACGACAACGACAACAAGTGTCGCCGACCACAGGCAGACTCGCGGACTTCGCGGCACGCTTCACGTGACGTTAACAAGAGACTCGATGCTCGGCTGGCTCGGCCGGCTTAGCTATAGCGATACTTGATGAGTATTTGCCCCCGCCGCCGCCACTGTGCAGTTGTTGTTGTGTTGTTGTTGTTGTTGTTGTTGTGTTGTTGTTGTTTTTGTTGTTGTTGTTGTTGTTGTTGTTGTTGTTGTTTTGTTGTTGTTGTTGTTGTTGTTGTTGTTGTGTTGTTGTTGTTGTTGTTGTTGTTGTTGTGTTGTGTTGTTGTTGTGTGTTGTTGTTGTTGTTGTTGTTTTAAGCACTGCTACTCTACGGGTACTACTACTACCACTACTGCTACTGCTGTTATGTTACAGTTATTGCAGCGCCTATTCTACTTGATAGCTGGAAGAACGAACTCTGCAGTTGTAGTTAGGGATTACGATCTCTCGAGCCTCGTTGTGCCTTTTGGGTTTAGTCCTTAATCCTATCCACTGCTTTTTCTTTTTTGGTAAGCCCAACTAGTTAACATGTGTCTACGTGGTGTTGTCGTCATCGTCCTGGACGTCGTAATAGTAGTAGTAGTAGTAGTCAGCCGTAGTTAGCAATGATGATAGCAGAACTAGTCAGTCTTGTGGCGTATCTATACGGTTAGTAAAAAAAAAAGTAGAAGATAACCACATAATTGCACAATGTTGCACTTAGGATTCGTCCCCGCGTATGTCTGACGATGCACGCGGGTGTGTTTTTGTGTGTCTGGCGAACGGTAGATTGGGGTGGCTGCTAAGTGGTTCTCGCGCTTTCTCTACCCCTCTGGGGGCGGGGGGGGGGTGTAGAACATGGGTTGGGGCTCTACATACAAGCTGATCTAGGCAGGCAGGCCTGAGAAGACTAAGAAGGAATCGCTTTTCTCTCTCTGTTGCTTCGTTGCTCTCAGTTGCAAATAGACGGCACGTTAGGCAAGTAGACATCATTGTTCGAGGCTTCGACGCCGCCCTAGGTCGCGAGAAAACGCGAGCAGTCGGTTTTGAGCCGCGAGTGCGAATAGCGAGGATACGCAAGGATGCGCGAGGATGCAAGGCAAATGGTGATTGATACGTCTTCTTCTTCTTATTCTCCTTCTTCTTGTTTCTTTAGCTGGTGAATGGCAATGGCAGATGAGGTCGAGGGTTGAGGATTGCGAGGAGAACGAACACGACACGCACGACGACGACGACGACGACAACGACAAAGGTGTGACAGGCAAACAGACAGCCTTCGTTCTAGCACTGGACGTTGTACCACCAGTCACAGACGCCCTTCTTCTCGCTGTAGATCGTTCCGGCCGCGCAGAGGAACGAATGACGAGCCTTAGCTACCTTCGACACGCCCGTGCAGATATGCCACACCTGTTGCGACAGCAGCAGCCCCCGCATTAAGACACCACGCAACACAGACCCACACACAGATACCACCAAAAACAGAAAAAAGGGTACGCAAAACAGATACGCAAAAACAGATACAGACGAGGACGTCGATGCACGTCGCCCACATTAGTTGAACGTTCGCAGCATATATATATATATATATATTTTTTTTTTTTTTGGGTACTGGAACTGTTTTCTCCGGACGGCATGCTTATTGAAATTCAAGAATGTGCTATTGAGAATATAGTGCACACATAATTTTTAAACTATTTTAGCAACTGAGGTGTTTTTTTTACCAATAAGTCTATCGTCTGTGTATATATATATATATATATTATGTAACAACACGACAGAGGTTAAACATAGACTATAAATGTGGGATACGCAGGACAAGGGTAAGATAACTAGAGTATGCTTGTATATATATATATATATATATATATATATATATATATATATAACGTTTGCAATCGATCCAAGCGCAGCAAGCTAGTACTATATGTGCTAGGATCTTTCATCTGGGGGGGGGGGGGGCTATTATAAGATACAATCAATACTTCAACGAGAACAACAACGACTGCAAGAGCCTGCCAGCGCGTTGCATTGAATGATTAGACGTTGTGCGATCATGACTCACCTGACAGCCGGCTTCTCTATCGGCGTACAAGCCAGCGACCTTCTTGTCCTCGCAGCTGAAACTCGTCTCCGGAATCTGCACGTAGTTGGGATAGTCGACTCCGGATATGCCTAGTGTGATACGCGCGTGAGCGTAACATGTGACGTGTAACGAAAAAGAGTGTGTGTTACGGTCGTCTGCTCAATGTACTGTAGTACTACTGGTCGTGCTCTCGTACAAGTAAGTGCCAGTGATCATGGTGCTAATAGTTAGTGTGCTAGTGGTGATGGCGGTGGTACTGGTGGTGGTGGTGTTAAATAGCATTCAGTCATGGGACAAATGATGCTGGTCCGAACGCTAATTATTATTATTATTATTATTATTATTATTATTATTATTATTATTATTATTATTATTATTATTATTATTATTATTATTATTATTTTTATTATTATTATTTTTATTATTATTATTATTATTTTTATTATTATTATTATTTTGGTGGTAGTACTACTAGGTGTAGGACCCGTTCTAGTAAGCTTGTTGTAAGATGCGGCATTTGGAAGCGTTGACAGCAGCAGCAGCTGCAGCTGCAGGACACTTGGTCGGTAGTCGCTGAAGTGCTCCAGGTCAAGTAACAGTCAGTAACAGTAAACATTGCACGCCGCAATGCCGCAGTGTATTGCGGCTGGTTGCGTAGCGCAACATACGAGACATTATGCTGGCACTTCACAGTTATGATGCTCTGATAGTCTTCTGAGTTCTGAATAATGCGGACTTCAGGCCTTGCCCCGGGTCCCCGCGCCCCATCCCGTTGCTTTGATGACAGCGTCGGTTTGTTTCTTCCACTTGCTTGCGCATATCGCTGATTAGCAACATTTAATAATAAACAGCCTTGTCCGCCCGTTGATCGCCCGTTGACGAAGGTTGGGCTCCGACGCCCAGTCTGATTGACTATTGATGTCAATGGGGGTCGTAACGCCGATCACAGTCAACGGAGGCGTCTGTAGTGTTGCAGACAGTTTATGTATTGCATAGCCTCATTTGGCAATAGATGGAGGGTAGACTGACAGAATTGCTTCAATTCATCAATCACGTCAATAAACCGTGTCTGCGGGTTACGTTTAAAAGCGGTTTGCGGGTGCTTAGATTTCATAATTCCCAATTGAGCTATTTGTAGGCTTTGTCGACAATATTACAGCCTGCTAATGCCACTGAAAAATACTCGAAGAAAGCCGACGTAAGCCATAGGTGTTGATAGAAGACCATGCCAGCCATGTAGGTATCGCCAAAAAGTTGTCAAAGCTGTGCATCGCCAAAGCCGATACCAGTACGTAAACTTCAACGAGCATTCACTACAATGACCGTACGGCTACTACTAATTCATTGAGCTCTACTGCTGAGTCAGTTGATTACGGAGCCGATACTAGTTCGTAGACCTCAACGAGCCTTTAATACAATGACTGATTACGAATGTCTTCCTTAGTTAGAACAGACCGCAAAAGACGGTCTAATATGATTAAGTTCATTATCGTACGAGCATCACATTAAGGGAAAGCTGGTGTCGATGTCCAGCGGTTGTTGTTAGCCCGCCAACAGAGATGGGCTTTAAGTTGTCCCTGCAGGTGCTTTTGGTGGAGCCCAAGGTGGCCAACTACAGGTGGTGTTCAACGTGTCCGTAGAGATGATTCTACGGCAGCTAGAAGAGCCAAGATGCTTCAAAATGTAGCCGCGACCTTTATGGCACGAACACAAGGGCATTGGGCGCTGAGACAACGCAGCCATTAGCCTATAGGTGTGATCACTGTTTCTTTTGCTTCCGTTTAAGGGTGCGAATTGTATGCGCTCGTGAATCAGACCAGCAAATGCATGTCACAAGCCGACTCAAAGACACCTATGCGTCAACGCCGTAAAACAGCCGCTGGCCTGTTGTGTTTCGGAGAGAACCTGAGAAATAATTTCCGTTTATTTGGCGCGTTGATTTCGTTGCTGTTCGTTGCAGTGTTGCTTACTGTTCAAGTCTGGGTTCTATTCGTTGTGTTGCCTGTGAAAAAGCGTGTTATTGTCGTATCGTCGTGCATGATATCAGCGTGCGTAAGGCATGCGTGTGTTAAATTCGCTTTGTAGAGCGGTGGTGTAGTTTGGGGACTACAATCGCCATGTAGACCAACTCTGAGATAACTTGCCGGGGGTCTGTCTGCCAGTTTCGGCGAACGTGTACCGTGCTCGTATTTACTGACTGCATGCGCATATATGTATACAACCAAACAAGTTATCTGGATAGCTTTGGGTTGTTTTGGTCAATTAAGCAATCATGAACGTATATGTTTGTCGAGCAGAAAACAAAGGTCTAGAAACGCACGCTTAAAGAACACACATTGAAGGTTAGTAGTGGCATAGCATAAACGAGGTTTCCTTGGTTGGTCAACCTCGTTTACTCTCCATTTCGGTGACATAGAGCTAGCAAGCAGGATATAGATTCAGCAAAAGTCGTTTTAAATAACATAATTTGCCACAGATACAAATAAGGACTGCTAGTGCATATCAAATAAGTAAAGCTAGTGGAGAAGTAAATGTAATCGTACAAAAGGTACTACTATCTATATAGGCAGTTACCAATATTAAATATTTAAAAATCAATGTATAAAAAGCAGGTCAGCAGTTTAGGCAAAATATCACTTGCTGCAGTATTATACATAATATAAATAATTCCTTACAAATGCAAACGCGATATTCGGTGTACTAAAAGCGCTATAGACAATTATAAATAGTTCTGTGTACTATTCTAAGCGCGCGCTATATTCCTTGTTGTGCTTGGTTATATATACTCTTAATTGCATTACACATATGTAGTACATGCACGCATGCACTAACTATAAAAGATATATATATATATATATATATATATATATATATATATATATATATATATATATAGGCTTTTTTTCCACAACGTCTAAAGAAAAAGCAAAATATCATGAACTGTATTCCGCAAAAAAGAGCTGCTTGGATGCTTTAGACAGCTCTTATTCGGCTTCGTGCCGCATAACAGCTGAAAATCTTCTTTAACAGAACTTTTGCAGGCAACCGAAATTTGGAATATTTGAAATACACCTCTGCCTCGTTCTATCTCAACTCTCCCGCACTACCGAGGAGTGAAGATCGTAAATGTGACAGCGAAATGATTTGACCGGCATATATAATATATATTATCGGCTTGCCCGAGGCAGTACCAGTACCCGGTTTAACTTGTAGCACTCGTGAGCTTGGCTTTGTGGCCCACGTCAAACTGGAGCAGGGCGAGAAGATTTGGTAATGGTCATTTATTCAGCCTGATGTCTTACTGTTCGTCATCTGGTTACGATTACTGTTTGTTCCATAGGTCCACAAGACTCATCGGGACGTCAACAGATGGTTACTAGCTAAAGGGCTAGCTTCTCAGCGTCGAACGGCGAGTAAGAGGACACGTCACCGTTAATACGGTGACGTTAAAGTTTGGTCTAGTATAAATGCTATTTGTTTGTGGTTCTTCCTCACTAGAAAAGGTGAGCACTGCTCGAACGGGTGCATGTTCAAATCGCGTTGAACTGTTGCACGTCATGGTTCATCTGCTAAACAAAATCGACATAGTTAAAGGCTACCTTGAAAGCGTGTCAGAATGCACACGCGAATACTCAAGCGCAATGCATTTGCGGAAAAATGGAAAGAGCTAGGATTATATACATATGGATAGATGTTGTGCTGAAACTATGTAAATAGTATGGTTATTGATTGCATCATCAACGACTCTTACTCCCAAGGCACAGGCGTAATGGCGTCCACACAAATAGCACTCGTTCTACGACCCTTGATTAGGGCCAGCTCCCAAATATCGCCCCTCCTGCAAATGTGTTTCACAACATTTTTTGCAGCCTGCCCTTTCTTACGTGCGTAATCCACTACTTACATATACGGCATGTGATATCGTTATGGATTTTGCAACAGCTGCGTATTGGTGATAGATTAATACCTTTACAGTAGAGAGAGCCCTGTCAAATCTGTGAGACTTGCTTGGCGCAACATTTGCTAGGCGACATACCCTTCTTGCTGGAACGGCGTCTGCTCGAGGCCGACCCGGACTTGAACCTTCTGCTCAGCAGCTCCTCTTTGGCACGTTCCTTGTCCTTCTTGCCACGGTTCTTTTTGCCTCCACGAAACAGGAACGTTTCACCCCACACTGAAGACTTCGAGTGACTCTGCAAAGTAGCATCGAGACGCACGCATGGAAAATAGACAAAAATTGGGAGTGTAAGTATGCGATTTCGTTTGGACTTCAGTTTGGGACAAATATATATATATATATATATATGTATATCTAAATGCGGCAGTCGGGCATTGGACTAAAATGTCATTTAAAGCAGATGTACTGGAACTCCAGAGACGACGGAAACATTCCTGACGGTTTTAGTCTGACACCCTCTGAGCGTGGCTGCATGCTTGTCTGAGATGAAACCGTTTTCGACTCACTAGCACCTTAGCTTTTCGGTACAGGTGTGGAGCGAGCAGATCACACTTTCAAATTGGCCGAGCTTACTAAATGTAAGGAAAACGCTGGTGTTAATTTGTCGCACCATTTGCTTTTCTGTTGGCGTTCGAGACAATGGGAAGCGCAGGCCCCCTTACACTCAAGCTGATTCGGTGAGTGACTAAGAGGCATAATTGTTCGGCGGGGAGACTCAAGAGCATTCAAGACTGTCGCTTCACATTTCAGGAGGAAATGCAGCATCTGTTCGAGGCACTTAGTTAAAACTTGTGTATAGAACATGTGATTACATATTCGCACAGAAACAATTGTTCACTCCAAAGTAGTAACATCTCTAAATGTAATAAATAATAGTGTTATATATATATATATATATATATATATATATATATATATATATATATATATATATATATATATATATATACTTTCTGGCGTTGTGTTTTATTTCGCACGGCTTTTTAGACTGAAATATAACACCGTCTTGATGCGTCAAAGTCGAATTGTGTAAGTTATTTTGCCAACTTTTGCCAGATTACTTGCCAAGTGATTGCATTGCTGGCGGCGGCGATAATAGCGCCAGTAAACGTCTCACCTGTCGCTTTTGTTACCAGGGTTTTGCCATTGACGAGACGCGCTGCCCTATGCGTTGTTGCCGTCTCCCTCTGCTTTCATTCTCGCCCCTCCATTTCCTTAGAACCACATCAACAATCGATCTTCTTGCAGTTCGAGGTCGTCTTTGTCAGCATCGTCGGCGACATATTCGACCACTGTAATATTGCCGTTTGCCAAACACTTGGCGTTTGTTTCCTCTGCAAATGCGAGTTGGTAGTTTAAGGCTAGTTGAAGAATAACCAATGAGTACGCAGACGGCAACTTCGTCTGCTGTGAGCGAAGGTGATGATTTCATGATGACACACCGGCTCAGCGCGAGTTTCAGAAACGAGCTCAGTTGTCATAATGGCAGAACCGAGCAAGATGGCTTAGCCTTGGCAAAAGCCTTTGCCTTGCATTCGGGATGCCTGGGTTCGAGACCCAGACCGGCCACTCCTAAATTAGTTTTCATGGTTCCCAATTTCGACAAGGTGAATGCCGGAGTGGACTAAAAAATTACCATAATCGAACAAAAAAACGGGGAGCACAGATGTCTCAATAAAAAGAGATGGTGCATTACCATCCACCCCCACAAAAAAAATTAAAAACCACCTTAGTCATGTAATCTCGGTGCGGTTATAGGGTCATGGAATCTCGGTACGTCAATACACGTGCTAATTAGGTAAAACGCTACACTAAGTGTAGCTTTTGGCCTAGGTATGTAGACACACTCTTTACTATTCTATAAAATATGTCCATGAATAGAGCCCTCAGTGTTAGCAGCTCTGTGTAAACAACAAAAGCAGGGTTACGTTCCCAGCCACAGCGTGTATTGCTGCCGTTTGAGGTAGTATTAGCACGGCTATCAATGCTACAGTTGCTTAGCAGCTAACACAATGAACCATAATAGAAGAGCAGTTGCTCTGACGCACCGACGACCAATGGCACTACAAGCCGCCACGATTGCGGCTACTGGTATAACCTGATAGTATATTTCAGCTAATATAATGTTTTTTGTGTCATTATTTTATAATTCCTATAATGCGTAAGCCTTGTCCAGCGAATCATTTCCTTCCAGGCTTTCCTTCCGTTGCGTTTTCCAAAGGTCTATCTTTTATTTTTCTCGAAATGTCATCGAGCCTTCTCGTCGTCTTCTACAAAGGCGGGCAGGCAGGCAGCAAGCCCTTATCTAGCTAATAGGATGTAAGCGTTATTGCACTACAGGACGATATGGGCTATTGGCTGCCCGAGACGTACTATATGCCGGTGTCTCGTATCAGATGGGAAGCGGGCCTCGCCATACTCGACATGCGATCAACCGCGCCGTTTATCGGGCACAGAAGTAGCTCGATAGTGCTGGTCGATTATATATATGTGGTATTTTGTGTGTGAGTTGAGCAGACTAGAAACAGTTTCTAGAAGTTCTTCATCATTTGCTTGCCGCTTATCCGTGCGTTTGACAACTGCCGCTCCGCATCTATTACTCTTTTCTTAGTTTCCCTTTATTTCGTATATATATATATACACACCTTGAAGGGCTCATTAAAGACGGATCACCAGAAATGGCGTTTCTACTGGGCTCTCTAAAGAAAAATCAGGCAGACGACTACTCATGCATTGCTAGGCACCTTTCAAAAAGATATATCTAGCTTTGGTTGGACCCGGCGTCGCATAGATGACATCGTATTGGTACCGCAGCGTTTATTGTGCCTCAGTTTGTACTATACGGCTAGGAACTAGACCGCAACCCGACCAGCTGCAAAAACCACCCAATACAGCCCTATAAGTGTGCTCAACCTAGCTGCTTCAGGAAGACAAAGACACGTTGGAAAAGTTGCATAGCCAATACTAGGTGCTATGGATGTAACAAAGATTGACACTACGCCTGTTAAGCATACAAGCAACGGGTCACAAACTCCGAGAAAAGCACTAACAGAATAACCATACGACCTGGCGTCTCATTCGCGGCCGAAAATAATAAATATATCTTACTGCTCTCCGAGACCTTTATAACACAGCTTTCTCAACCTGGATCCCAAGCTGATAACAAGTTCTCGTTGATCAAGGTATTCTGCACGAGATTTTCCCCCACCTCACTGGAGCAAGGCACATACTTATCTTTTATTACCACCTCCAACCTCGCAATTTATTCAGTGTGTATTTTTCCGAATTTAGCCTTACAGGAATACGAGGACTTTCTTGAAGAACTAGACCTCAGCAGAATCACTCGCGGTCACGAAAGACAATTCTGAAAAGGGAACTTTCATGCGGCCCACAGTCGTTGGTAAAGCAGCTCTTCATCAAGGAAAGGAAAGGTCCTCCTAGAATGGGCAACCCGGGCAGATCTAAAAAATCTTGTACCAAGTAACCCTCTATAGGTGCTAAGATGTCGTCGCCCATAAGAGCAGCTCAATATGATAATAGTAGTCCTAGTAGGAAGTGGTTGTGGTGTATGATATACGCATTGAACGTGGTCACTGCGGTAGTCATTTATGTCACTCACTTACTTTATGTTTGCTATTGTTTCTGTTTACTTTTTTTTATATCTGTGTGTGTTACTTGTTCACCGAATACCTTCGCGAGATCGCCTGCGCCTGCATAAGAAGGTATACACAAAAACATCACACTTGCAAGTCGAACTGCGAGTCAAACTGCGTTTTCTAGTTCTTACCATATTCAAATCCTTTCGGGGCTGACTCTCAGCCAAGATTTAACGTCCATGATACTGCTTTTTCGCATTGCTTCATAGACGGACCCCCATAAATACAAATGTGCAACATTGGGGTTCGAACCCGCGTACCTATGTGTCTCCGTCCGGTCGCGAAGCGCAGACACATGCCACCACGCTACCGGGCTCGACAGTTTTTACCATATTAGCTCGTTATAACCGATACTATTTGTTGTTGTTTTCGTTGTTCTCGTTGTGTTGTTGTTGCTTAGTGCAGCAGCGTCTTCCATTTTGTAGCCATCCGTCTGTCTGCCAGTCTGTTTTTGTTGTACTT
Organism: Dermanyssus gallinae; assembly: GCA_003439945.1. Classification (NCBI taxonomy): domain Eukaryota; kingdom Metazoa; phylum Arthropoda; class Arachnida; order Mesostigmata; family Dermanyssidae; genus Dermanyssus; species Dermanyssus gallinae. The sequence goes on from QVRM01002827.1 coordinate 19,585, forward strand.
TATATTGCAATTTTGTTAATAGTACAGTCACGTGGTGGTTCTTGCCGGGCGTCCGCATCTGTACGTTCGCCAGCGTCCAGAGGCTTGTTTTTTACAGTTTGCCGTTCGTCGCCGCCGCCGCCGTCGTTGTCGTCGTTGATGGCCGCGCGCCGCGGCCGCTATCGATTCACCTGCTGGTATCATCGCTAGGCGCGTTTTGTTCGTGCGAGCGCGTTTCGTCGAATTAGTGGGTAATTTAGTACGCCAGCCACGCAGTGGAAGTTCGCACACGTTCGACCCTGTCGGTGCAGTAATTCCGCCTTTTCTTTCTTTCATGACATGAACCCACTGACTGACGGACCGGGCCGCGATGGTTTATCATCGGCACGACTCTACGAGGCAATAATGTTTACATTTACATTTGTGATCGTCTTCTGAGCGTCTTCGTCTCGACGAACATTGTTGTTCCGATGCTAATTGGCTGTTTTCGGGTCTGCCAACGCACTCATCTCGTAGCTTCGTTCTGTGTCACAAGGGTCATTCGACATGTGGTTCCCTATACGTACTACTATTAGTATATGCCATGCACATATGCATACATACTACATCTCGAATGTGACTTTATCTATCTCATTCAATTCGACTTCAGCGCACATGCAATGTTCGCATGCGAATCGATATTCATGCTCACGTAACCACACAAGCTGTTATTTGTTCATAGTTATGTTCGTGGTACGACCATCGTCCACCAACACGTCCGGTTATTAATCCCACTTAACAACGGCACAAGCACGATAATAAGCTGATAGTCCTAATGAAAATTATCCATAGTAGGTGCTTGTTGTTGTTAATGTTATTGTTGTTGTTGCCCTTAGTGTTATTGTTGTCGTCGTGGTAGTGCCGTAGTTGTCATATTGTTGTTGCCGTTAATATCGTGGTCGTCGCCATTATCGTTAGACGTGTTATTTTTCTTTTTGTTGTTTACTCCCCACTAATACTAGTAAGTAAAGTTTTCGGGCTGACCCTGACAGCCAAGATTTAACGTCCGCGGAACTGTTTTTCACATTGCTTTATAGAGAGAGAGAGATACGTCGTAGTGGTAGTAGGAGGAAAAAAGTGGGACCAGTCGATGTGGTGTCTAAGTCCACAGTCTATGCAGATGATCCGCTATTGTGATTACGTCGCGTGAGGGAGCCAGGGAACTAAAGAGGGCAGCCATCGACGTCCTGCAAGACATTTCCATTTAGCTCGTCTCGCATGACTTCGCCTAGCCCCACACAAAATGGTGGCAATATTTCTGAACGGAAAGGAACGTCTAAAAGCAGCGGTTCTAGCTCTTCGCTTCTTCCTGAGTCCAATTAGGTGAGAGGTTTTTAGTGGGTATATGCCAACAACATCGACATCGACTTCCATACTATCGCTTCGGGTGTGCGTAAAAGCATTTTCCCTCTCACCAAAACTAGCTGTCTGTAGTGTGAAATTGTACCAGTATACGTCTATTAGTCCTATTAGTGTCAGGTGTTGTGGTTATCGTTGCTGCTACTACTCGGTAATAATAATAATAATAATAATAATAATAATAATAATAATAATAATAATAATAATAATAATAATAACAATAATAATAGCCGTAGCTGTTATTTTTAACGCTGTACCGACACAAAGCGCAGTCGCCATCGCGGCCGCCGCAAACAACTGTTTGCTACCGAAATTTAAACGAGACCCCTGAGTGCTGGGGCCGCCTTGCGCTGCTGGCACTGTTACCTAACTGTGTGCGCCTGTCAGACAGATAAACAGATAGACAGACAGACAGGCAGACAGATAGGTAGGTAGGTAAAGGGATAGACAGCGTTCTGACTGAGAACTGTTACGACTAGGAGGATAACACGGCGCCGCTAGGGAGCTGTCGACAGTCATGGCTGGGTCTGCTCTACTACTAGTGTCAAGCAGGACCACGCCCGGGGGCAGACGAAGAGGGCCTATCTGTACCTAACCACCTGAGGGATCCCTCCTTCCGCTCTCTCTCTCTCGTTTTTCCCCTCTCTCTCTCTTTCTCCCCCCCCTCTCTCTCTCTACTCTTTCTTACTCTTACGCCCTCTCTGTAGTTGCTCTTATTATCTTCCGTGGTTTTATATTTGTCCCCTACATCTCCCGTCGTATCTTGCTTTTGCAGCCGACATCGCTTATCATACCCACTGCCATTCGTTAGACCATTATGCGACAGTTCTGTTGGTTGCGCTATTGCGATTCGCCGTCGACGTCGTCGTAGTATTGATGAACATTTTGGTTCACTTTTTGCCAACTCACTTGTTTATTTCCCTCTCTCTCCCGCTTCTACTCTGCCATAGGTCGTCCGCATTGCATGCCGCATTTTGTTTAGCTCATCTTCTCTTTCATGAGATATAACTCTCCTCCTTCGTCCTGCTGTATCGATCTCGGTTGACTCGGCGCGCACTCGCGTCCTGCAGTTTCGATGTCGATAGTTTTGATGTTTGCCGACTAGTCGGATCGTTGGCGCATCGTTGTTTCTATCTACTGGCGAGCAAAACTACTACTGTTCGATTGTGCTCGCTGACTCGCGTCCTGCTATACGCAGGACGTCCTCCTACGGCGAGGAGGCTTGTTTTAGCGCTCACTCGACGGTCGGTGACTTCGATGTTGGTGTTGACGTGACAACGGTAACGATAGCGCACAGCGTGTATGTCTCTCTCCCTCTCTCTTATCTTTTTTTACCCCCTAGATAGATGGTGAGATCGTAAATGCCTAATGCGCACGTATCCCTAAATACGTCTAAAAGACACATGTTCTGCATGTCTTGCAATAGCGTCATTCCCCACACACACATACCCGAGTAGGTACGACTGCATATTATATGAGAGAGCAAGTAGCAACAGACCGCCGTGGACCGACCGACCACATGACAACGCGTTCACGCGTAATGAATCTGACGTCTTTGCGCTGTCTGCTAGCCCTCAGTTCGACGAGTTCGCGACCAACCCGATCGATTCCAACAGAAGAACAATGAAGAAAATGGTGGTGGCGGCGGCGACGACGACGACGACGACGACGACAACAACAACACAACAACAACAACAGCAGCAACAGCATCAGCAAAGCCATCAACGGTACATCCAACATATAATCTTTAATCAATCAGCTCTACCTGGGAACCGCAACTCTTATAAGTTAGATGACAATTAGGTCAGCCACATCAATAACAACAACAAGGCAACAATCAGCCAGCGGCGACTGTGGCGACACTACACACCAAAAGTGTAGTTTCTTAAAGAAAAAGCTTCGAATGACAATTTACCCGTACACCAGACACGTCAATAAATGTGGCGGCACCGTGGTCTAGGGGCCGACAGCTAATGCGCGAGCCATGGTTGTCATCTACGGGATGTCGCCGGTTCCATCCCTACTGTTGTTGATCGAAAATCTTCGATGCGATGCTCATTGAGAATAGATCATAAGCCACGCCGTTGAGAGCCACAAAGACTGCCAGACAGCTGCCACGAAGACTGTTTGGAGAAACCTAGATATCTAACATATCCGGCCGTCGGTGCATTGATGATATACCACACGGTGAGATCCAAGTCCGTAGGGGACAAGGAAGATGGTCTAGAATTAAAACCAATTTTCTTATAAAATATTTTAATTCTAGGCACGTCAGTGCGTTGTAATGAAGGACGGCGCAAATAGCGGTGCTCCGACAGGGTTTGGGCGATTTTCGATGATAGCTTGCTACATTATTGGCAGTCCTTTGACGGTTCGTCATGTCCTTTTCTCGTAAAGAAGCTCATCGTAAGCCACGCTTCCCCAGTCCTACCAGTCGGACGGCGAGATCTTCTTCGAGGTAAATGCCTGCCTCCGTCTCAGCAGTATTGTGTCTGGCATTTCGCAAGCGCGAACTTGGGGGTCTCTACTAGAAAATACGGAATAAACCTTCTCCACGGAGAAGTACAATAGCATGTACAACATATGTATATATATATATACTGGTGCGAAAGTATTTGCGCCAATTCGTCTCTGTAGGTGCATTTTTTTTCATATAGTCTCAGAGATGTACAGCGCTTCCAAATCGTGATACGCTTAGTAGGAATTTGATGCACAACCCACAAATAACCCATCGAGGATCCGCTTAAGAGTAGGGCTCACTTATTTCTGTCTGATCCAAACACATATATATATATCTATATATATATATTTGTATATATATATTATATATGTGTATATATATATATATATATATTTGTTTGGAATTATTGTTGTAGCAGCGAGCACGGTTTCGGCATAATAACCGCACGGTGTCTTGAATTGAACTCACGACTCATGACATAAGAGAAGCAGGTATATACATATATCCCATCTAATTGCGCATATAAGGGATAAACAGATAGGGGCTGCCTTGCGTAACGCCAGGAGTGTTTGAACATCACGTAGATTACTAACGCCTTATAAATCACAGGTCAAACCTGTTGAACTCCATATTATCTGAGGTTAATTAAATGTTGATCATGCTTTTCTCTCTTCCCTTCCCCTTCCCACTTGCAACCGTTTGGATTACGTCTAGAAATCGCCGGTATCTCG